>JBAMJV010004715.1:0-20367 GCA_037951105.1 Echinarachnius parma
TAAAGTTTAAATAAAAGCTAAGAGGGGTGAGAACTAATTAGTTATCTTTGTACATTGCCCAATGACATAAATATGGTACTCTAGTCAGCAGACAATACATGTAGGACTTTTACCTTCTTGTAGCAGACCTAAAACAATTTGGAATTTCTCAGAAGTGAGAAGTGAGAAGTCAGGCCAAAAATCTAAAATATTCCTATATCATTTAGTTCAATTTAACATCAGTTGTTATTTTCCCCACAAATTAAGAAACACATTTTGTTCCTTCAAAGTTGTCCAATAATTTGACTCATAAGCCAATTCTGCTGCACTAGGCCACATGTCTAATATAAGTAGTGAAAGCTACAGAAAGGGACTAGAAACTCTGGCAACTCTTTTGCCAGTATTCTACTTACATAGTTAAACAGGTTTAACTTTGACTGACACTAGGTCTAACTTAAACCTTCACTAAACCAAGCGTGAGTCTAAATTGGTATTCTACTAATTAAACCAGTAGTTTAAAGTGTAAATTTAGACCCACACTAGGTTTATCTCTAAACCTGGTCGGGGGCACATCTACAATGTAAATGGTCATACTAAGGTATGAGACCCTTTAATCTCAAATATCAAGTCAAATATTTACAAGAGATCTCAACCAAATTGCTGCATTCAAATTGTAATAAAGTATTGCAAATTTAGGGGGGGGGGGGGGGGGGGGAAACACAGATGATGATAGATTAGACTCAAGTTCTTTGTTTTAAGTGCTTTGTTTGCAGTGAAACATGTATGCCATCCCAAACAGGTAAATTCATAATTTGTAAGCGAATGAATGAAATGGCTTTCGCTTGATATTATTGGTAGGGCAGGTTCCCGTCTGTGAGCAGGCATCACAATGAATCCTTCCAAGTGCACCACCCATGCGCATCTCCAGAAACATTGTATACTTTGTAAAATGTTGTTTGTGATTTATATACAATATTTGTATATCTTTGGTTGAAAATGGAAAATAAATTTGAAACTTGAAACAGGCATCGTACCCAGACTTCATACAAAATGATGGGAGTTGCCCCTAGCCGAAACCATGAAATCCAAGTTGTCAAGTAACTTGGCGTCGTCATCCCAAACAATCTAAGTATGTTAACCAAGTATTGAACTTTCTCTGAATAAGTTTCTACCACCCCTCGTGAATAAAAAGGAAAATCTCTACAAAAACTCTAGTCCGACCTCACTACGAATATATGCTTCAGCAGCAAGGGACCCCCCTACTGCCAAATACCACTTGTAACAAAAACATCAGATTTTGAGAGGTTCCAAAATGTTGCAGCCAGGTTTACTACCCACACAGATAGGAAAGACACCATTACTGATTTACTGATTTTACGAGACGCAAGCTAAGCTTGTAATGTCCCTTGTCATGACATGCCTTCTTCAAATCTGAAGATTCTTGCATTATTTTTTGGTTGTGATGTGCAGGGTTAAATACTAGTCAAGGGCAATTCCACAAAAAAGTGGACATGAACTCAAAAAACAATTGGCTCTATTTCAAATCCTATTGATTTTTTCTGGATTATTTTTCCATACAACATGATCCTATGATTATATCTTTCAGTTCACATGATTTTGTTCATTCTCGGGTGTCTCCTTATAGGAGAAACGGAAACCATACATGAAACTCCACACATGGGATTACCCTGTGCAAATTTCAGGAAAATCCTTATATTTTCCAAATGTTTGGGTATTTTTATTATTTAAGGCACCAAATTTGATGACTGATAATCAAAGTACCTTTTCAGATTAAAATTTCAGTCTTTTGAGTGCTCTAAAGTATATATTTTAATTAATAAAATCCTCCGGACAAACTGTAATGTCCGTGACGCTGAAAAATGTAATGTCCGTGACGCAACGTTTTGTTGTCTAGATCACATATACCTGGCCCGTTTCGCAAAATCCAACTTGGATTCAATTCATCATTGCCTTGTCTATAATTGAATACGTAAATCACCTTTGTGAGGTCTCGGAACTCACAGATTTTTGCAAAGATGTATATGGATGCAAAAAGTCATGTCCAAAAAATGTAATGTCCGTGACGGCGCACATTTTGCAGAATTACTCAGTAACGAATTGGATAAATGTTCTGAAACTTTTTTTGCATACTTAACCAGGCTATTGCTTTGTAATCAAAATAAAAGTTAGACATTAGGTAGAGGTATGAATTAGTAGTGGCCATGGGCTTCAACAGTCGGGGATGGGGGGGGACATGTCCCCCCACTTTTGAAAGTGGAGGGGATTGTCCCCCCCCCCCCCCCCCCACTTTTTTTCATAAGTGTATACATTATGTATGTTTGATCCATAGATTTCATAGATTTCACTCTGACATATGAAATTTCTGTCTCAGATATGCACCAAATCGCACAATTTCAAGCCAAAAAGTGCAAAAGCTCCCTACTGTGGGAGGGGGACCCCCCCCTCCCCCGCTCGGTCGCTTCGCTCCCTGCCGATGTCCCCCCCAGTTTCGAGAAGCTGTTGACGCCCTTGGTAGTGGCATTGGAAAGTCATGAAAATACTGTCTGCTTGTAATGTCCGTGACACTGGAGTTGCCCATAACCGGGTTAACACCCTACTCTTTTCGAGAAGATGACTAGGTTCTTAGCGTGCATGAGATGTGACCGTCTCAGAGTCATACACGGGACTTCCTACCCGAGGGACGGAAGTTTTTCCATGAATCCTTTTCCTGCATAGGAAGCACCGGGAGGCCGATAACGCACAACCTGAGTTGGCTTGAATTTACTGCGTGATAAACGATTCATTGTCCAATGCAATGGTCAGGATCAAACCGGGGATCCCTCTCATCCAAATCGCGCTCCCGACTCAGCTAACTCGCTTCCGCGTCACTATGCGTAACTAAACTAATTATGGGACGAATTTGAATAAAACTTTGACAAAAATTGGCAAAACTATACTTTAGTAGGCTTAGAGAATTTTGGTCGCTAACTTCAATTTTCGTACTGCCCAATAAATCTAGCCACTAATGCACTTGTCAATGTATAGTCCCACCCTGCTACCCCCCGACATGGTTGCGTCATTCCCTGGTTTGGTCAGTCAAATTTGTGACCCAGGTGTGCCTCATTTAACAAGGTTTGTCGGTCAAATTTGTGACCGAGGTGTGCGTCATAATCCTACCCATGTCAGTCAAAAAAATGACTTAGGGTAAGTCATGGTACATCATTTGGCTATGGAAAAAACAGTGATAAATTGCACGCATAATTTGCCATTGCAAAGTTTCGCACGCACGCCGCGCTGGGTAGTTGCTCCGTTTTATTACAGATTCAAAAGATATGTTCCCAGCCCGCGATCTTGGACTGCGTGCACACACCAGCGCGCTAGCGATCAGTAGGGCTCAGTGCATGCAGTGACATGATGTCTCGGCTCCTGCCAAAGCTCGCTGCATGCGGTGAGCGTGGGTGTTTTTGTCATTCTCAAATCGTTTCCGTATTTACGGATGTGTGTCAATATGTGCGTCATTTTCCACCTTTTGTCTGTCAAAATTTTGACTCTAGTGTGAGTCAATTCACCAAGGATGTCCGTCATTTTTGTGCCTGAGGTGTGGGTCATTTTCAGTGTTTTGTCAGTCAAAAAAGTGCCCGAGGGGTGTGTCAAAAACCACGTATGGTCATCCAAAAAATGACCATGATGCACCCATGCCGGGGGGTAGTAGGGTGGGACTTTACATTGACAAGTGCATAAATCTAACCATAGCCACTAAATCTGGGTTATAGCCACTAAATCTGACCTACACAGTAAACAAAAATTAAACAACTTTTTAAACAACCAAAAACGCTGTTTAAGCCGGTCCCTCTAACAACGTTGTTTGAGGAACCGGCTTAAACAGGGTTTTTGGTTGTTTAAAAAGTTGTTTAATTTTTTTTAACTGTGTATAGCCCCTAAATCTGACCTATAGCCACCCAATATAGGGTAAGGGTTAGGGTTAGGGTAACCTAACCAGGCGCCGTCCGTAGGACGGCGCCTGGCATTCTGAGCTGTGCATACCGTGATGGAAACACTTTATAGGCTTTAACGGCAAACACACTTGTACAAAACCATAAAATATCATACTTTAAATAACATATCTCGGTTCATACTTACGAATTATGTTATGCACGGACATCAATGCTCCAACTGGTAAAACTGGCAAGATTACAGAAGTGACGAAAATGGTATCCGAATTTGTTCGCTGCATGCAATATCAGGTGATCGAAAACTTGTCGGCAATGCGCGAGGTCGCAGGTCAAACTTTGGCGTACGAGCCTGGATGTGCGCGCGTTCTGTACAGCGATTGATCTATATATTTCTGCGTGCGCGATACACTCCTATCGATCCTGTACACGGTATGTGACATGTCAGTCCCTGGCTTATTGTCAACCGATCGCCACTTACGCGCGGATCACCTCCTATCCCGCGCATGCGCTATGCATTGCCGACGAGTTTTCGGTCACCTGACATTGCATGCAGCGAACAAAGACGAAGGAAATAACAGTCATCATCATCATCATCATCAATTTGAGTAGATCGACAAATCTATCGCTTTCATGGCCTTTTTGACATTATTATTGTTATTTTCACTGTCGGCATTCTAGCGATAGACGCGACCGATACGCGGTGCCTTAAGAGGCAAGAACACCGTAGCTCTACAGTAAAAGTTACTTACGGAAAATCATTTTTTTTTTGCACATAAAACACAACATATTTAGTATTTTGAGCGACATTTGTAGCCCTATCAATACATTTAGGGCTGCTATAATACTTTAACTCACCGATCTCGTGTGTCACTATACATGTCATTCTATAATTACGGCGAATTGTGAGATTTTCCACAATTTTCCATCACTCTTCGTCGGTCTTTCGCCGTTCAAACTGCCGTTAACGTTATCGTACACAGATGCAATAATTACGGTATCGCTAGCGTGCACACAAAAAAAAAAAAAAAAAAAACGACACAAAATTAAAATGAGTTATTTGACTTGACAAACTGTTACCGCTACATTTTTAGCAAATAATTGTGGGCCAGTGATTCCAATAATTATTCGGTAGCGGTAACAGTTTGTCAAGTCAAATAACTCATTTTAATTTTGCGGCGTTTTTTTTTTTTTTTTTTTTTGTGTGCACGCTAGCGATACCGTAATTATTGCATCTGTGTACGATAACGGCAGTTTGAACGGCGAAAGACCGACGAAGAGTGATGGAAAATTGTGGAAAATCTCACAATTCGCCGTAATTATAGAATGACATGTATAGTGACACACGAGATCGGTGAGTTAAAGTATTATAGCAGCCCTAAATGTATTGATAGGGCTACAAATGTCGCTCAAAATACTAAATATGTTGTGTTTTATGTGCAAAAAAAAAAGATTTTCCGTAAGTAACTTTTACTGTAGAGCTACGGTGTTCTTGCCTCTTAAGGCACCGCGTATCGGTCGCGTCTATCGCTAGAATGCCGACAGTGAAAATAACAATAATAATGTCAAAAAGGCCATGAAAGCGATAGATTTGTCGATCTACAATTTGAGGTAAGTTATCATTCTTTTGCAACAAATTAAATATCAAGCAAGGTAGGTTGAATGTTTAATTAATGTCTAGAACTAAACAAAAAATAATAATAATAGATGGAAAGTTCTTGAAACCACCCGTCGGCAAATTTCCTACAAATTTTTTAACGTTTCGTCTTCACAGCGCCGTCCTACGGACGGCGCTGATCACAGTTAGGCCTTAGGGTTAGGGCTGAAGTTAGCGACCAAAATTCTCTAAGCCTACTAAACTTAGTAAAGTATAGTTTTGCCTAACTATGATCAGCTCTGTGCGTAGCACAGAGCTGTGAATTACTGACGATCGAAATGGTGTAGCGTTTTTGCGATGAGGTGTTTTTATCACCTTTAATTATAATTTTTTTGTATTTGGTTAACCTTTTCTAGAGAACAAAAGTGCGTTTTATCTGCGCGCTACATAGAAATTATATGAAAAGAATAATAACTTACCTCAAATTGATGATTAATCCCAAACGGCTTCGCACAAATATTCGAAATTGTCCTGTCGCCTCCAAAGTCATCGGCAATGCATGCTGGGATATATAGGCGAGGTTTTATTCCGGTTCCGCGCGTAAGTGGCGATCGGTTGACTAATACATATAAGACAGGCCACTGTACTCAATGTTAACCTAACCGCCTGGCATATACATCGCTCGAAATCTTGCAGGAACATGTTTGTAGATGGGCGATGAGGTGTTTTATCCTCTTTAAGCAGATTTTTTTTAAATTTTGTTTACTTGTACTGCACCCTAAAATACCTATGTACGACGGCGCTACACAAAATTGCTATAAAAAGAATGATAACTTACCTCAAATTGATTATTTATGTCGATCGTCCTTGTTAGAATCCGGCTTTTTTTTCGATCCGTCGGCATCGCACAGCGGGATTCTAACAAGGACAATCGACATAAATAATCAATTTGAGGTAGGTTATCATTGTTTTTATAGCAATTTTGTGTAGCGCCGTCGTACATAGGTATTTTAGGGTGCAGTACAAGTAAACAAAATTTAAAAAAAATCTGCTTAAAGAGGATAAAACACCTCATCGCCCATCTACAAACATGTTCCTGCAAGATTTCGAGCGATGTATATGCCAGGCGGTTAGGTTAACATTGAGTACATCTTGGCTCGTACGCCAAAGTTTGACCTGCGACCTCACGCATGCGCACTGTGGACACAAATTCGGATACCATTTTGGAATTTTTGCTTCTTACCACAATCTGGACGATAAAAACCTAATTTTGTGAATTAATACACCGAATGGAGCCTCATGTATCAAGACAGTGGACCATTGATGTCCATGGATAACATCCGTCGTAAGTATAAAACCAGATATAAATTGTATAGTATCTTATATACTATTTTTACCAATAATTGTTACGACCGATACACCTAACACACACTTCAATATGCCAGACTCTGTGCTACGCACAGAGTCTGGTTAGGTTAAGTTTTGCCCAAAAATTAACACATGAGGACTAAATTGCTTTCGCTTTTATGTGTTCAGCAACTGTGAGTGAGACCGACAAATTTAGTAGTCTCGACTCGAGTTGAGCTAGCTGCTCCCACAATTCCAATCACACGCACATAAACTGTCAAAAGCACGCATGCATACATTACAAGTGCAGTGCAAGTTTCTACTGTTTACAAAATACCCAATGATCCACAACGCGCCGCAAGTCGTACAACCGCGATCGCGGACCTTGTTTTGATCAGTTAATCATGTTTCTCTTATTTTTCTCAATTTATCATGCATTTTTAACAGATATATTTACACTAGACAAGACTCTAAATTTTCAAATTCTTAAATTTCTTAGCCGTACTTACCAAAGAAGCGACTTTATTTGCCCAAAACATCATTTTTAGGGCCCTTCGTTCTGTCATTCATACACAATCGACCGGCGAAAATTCTATGGTACCTTCTAGGATCGGTGACAATCATGAATTGAAAAAAAAAAATGACCGCAATCTGCGATGTGTCTACATCACGCTAATATACATTATATATTTTTTAAGTAAGCCAATCTTTTGGTTATAAACCGTATTAATCGAGAGTGTGAACTGTGTGGTGTAGCATATGGTAATTAATGGTTCAAACTTAAGCCAATTAGGAGATGGGGTTCAGACCTGCACCAGCCCCGCACCATGAACACTCTTTAAAAAAAAAATGTATTTCTCTATTTTGTGAAATTTTTGCCCTATATTATGTATTTTCATTGTTTTGTGTATCTAGCTAAATACATATGAAATAATATAACAAAAAATGAAAAGGAATACAAAGTCCTTACTTTACAGAGCATGGCCTCTAATTAATTGCAGTGCCGTAGATAGGATGTGTTCAGTGGGGGAGCAACCCCTGGGAGCACCAGGGGGGAGGGGGCTGGGATTTTCATGAGGGGTTAGCTGTTTTTGACTAACAAGCAACAACAACAAAATGTGTGTGTGTGTGTGTGGGGGGGGGGGGGGGGGGTCACTCCCAACATGACTGGCTACGCACCCGCATCCAATAAAAGCGTCAAAAAGGTATCATTTTCAGCTATACAGCGTCGTCATTAGGTCCATTTCAGAGGTTGATGGACACGGGTTGGTAGCACTTGTGTATGAGTGTGACCCCCCCCCCCCCCCCCCCACGGGCACGTAGCTTTGCCCCTGATTAATTGCAGACCCAACACTTTTTTTAATGAGATAAGATGCCCTAACGGCAGAGACAAATCAAAATTCTGCAAAAATCTGTGGCATAGCCAAAAAAGTAACAAACAGGGTCATGTATAATTTGATATGAATTATGGGAGGGGTGTAGAAGGGGTTGTATAATTATTCATGCTGAGATTTTAACATCAAACATGATTGCTAAACCTTATTGTCTCTACAATATGTACACAATATTACCTGTCATCAGATACACACATTCAATCCACACATGAAATGCACATTTTCCACCAACTTAGGAGCATTCCAACATGGCTGCATGGTACAGGTGCTCACATTCCTTATATAAAATATTGTCACACACAATACTCACAAGAGGAAGTTTTCTGTTGTAAATTCAGAATGAGGACATCACTATGACGTCAAGCTTAGGCACCATCTCCGTCAGTGACCAACTGATGGGGGGAGGGGGATTCTATTTTCTTTGAAAACATTTTTTTATAACCCACAATTGTATTGTTTTTTGTTCACGTCTTGGGGGCATGTGCCCCTCTGTGCCACCCCCCCCCCCCCCCCCCCAAGCTAGGTCACTGACCTCCACCTTCACCTTTTTATTGTCTAGATGAGAATGACGCCACATTTGTCAAATTCACACTGCCCATTAGTAAGATATGACTTGAACGGCAGAGCCTTGAACGGCCTTCTCATGATTAGTTAGTTCACAATTTCATGAAAAACATGCGCACACACATACACAAATAAACCCAGCACAAAACAATTAGCAATTAAAGTTTGAGTGTCCATATCTCTCTTAATTTCTCTCTATATTGATACCCCATTTGTAATGGTTATAAATGTAATTATGAAATGTGCATTACACCTAAATATGGGGCCAAGTCAAGATTGAAATGTTGCAAAATGCGTCGTTATTGTATGACCATTCAAAAGTCAAGACACGTAAATCTGCAAACAAATGAATAATTCACATTGACGATAATGTTATATATTGCAACATTTTGTTTTTGACATGGCTCCATATTCAGGTCTACTGCACATTTAATAATTACATAATCATTAAAAATGAAGCATCGATGTAATGGGGAATAAACAGGCTTGTCTATATCAAATGCGAGAAGGATCATTTCATAACAAAATAGATATCAACACTCAAACTTGAACTGCGGAGCTTTTTGTGAGGGGTTTATATCAATTCCATAAATTGACCCGTTGTTGATAATCTTACATTAATCAGATTTGTATAATTACCACATATTTCTTCATTATTTTTAATTCAATATAAACTATACAAAATTAAACACACACAAATTAAATAAATGTGATTATTATGAGTTATGTCATTATGACTCTTTTAATTCAACTTTCAACACTCCTGTTTGATCTTGTCATTTTGAATTTTAAATGTTAAAGGGATCTAGTAACATTGTACAAATCAACAAAATTTACATCAATAGAAGCATGAACATGATTTGGTTTTCAGAATTTCTCTTTCATTATAAAGATATTTATGATTGAAATATTTGAATGTGAAAGTCTCCCTGGGACCATTTCAACTGTGTAAAAAGTTATGGCAATAAGTTAGCAAATATTACCTTGCATTTTCGCTCATTACTCGGCCATAAAACATCAATTTGTTAACATGGAATTCTCACACATCAGTCGGTGGACATATTGGATCACAGAAATACAGATTTTATCAATCCTTTGTTAATTTTGTAATGTTACCAAAGTTACTAGATCACTTTAATCAATATAACAAAAGTACATAATAGTCCTCACAGAGATGTCTTTTCATAGAAAGGAACATCATGCTTCTTAAAACACATTTTGCTCTATAGGCTTATCAACACAAGGCAAAAGAATGCAAAGGGGACTTATGTCTTTTGCCTGAATAGGTTCTTGCCAAAATAGTTTGTATAAAAGCAAACAAAAAGTTTTCACCCCTTTACTGCCCCAATATGAGGTGATATTTGCCATAATATTAGCGTTTAAATAATTTAAGGCATATTTTAGGGGAGGGGGGGGGGGGGCAGCTGCAGCCATATGTCCACCCAAATCATATACACAAATTCTCCTGGTTGTATTTGCTAAATTTGATTACATACATGTACCCTGTAAAGTAAGCAGATGTACAGTGATTTAATAATACTAATAATATCCATTTTTACATAGTGCTTAATCACTGAAGTCTCAAAGCACTCGGAGCATTATTACCTTGGCTTTAGTCGAGCTGCCATGATGGGGCCCTCAAGCATTTCAAGGAATAAATTGATTTATTTCCATTTGCTTGACATCTGAGGTAATTTAAATCAGATCACCCTATCAAACATTTGATAATCGATTCTTATTGTAAATATTTAGAATAGATGTCTATTTCTAATTTTGAGCACTGCATACGTAATACACAATCATTTGTGCCAGTAAAATAAGTAATTTTGACATGCAATTGATGTCAATGTCTTTTTGGAATCGAAAGAAAAAAAAAAACTTTTTCAAAGGTTAGAGGCAATTTTAGCTTCACATAAATAACTATTGAAACAAAAAATTTTAACAAAAATCTTCAAAATACACACAAAAAAACACAAATTTTTAGCGTTAAGGATAACAAATATAAAGTGCCCAAATTAAATCCAGACACTGAGATTGTCAACATTAAATGTCATAAATGCAAGGGAGATAAAATGTACTGAAAGTCTTGCCTTTCTGAGAAGCAATGGATTTTCTACATGATTGAATCATTGAACCTACTTCTACAATTGAACCGTAAATAACTATCTTGCATTTAAGTGTAACATGTAGTACTTTTTGTTTTTAAATGTGATAATTTCTCACATTGCAATGAGGAGTAAAAATAATTTAAATTATGGTACAATATACTTAAAACTAGTTTCAGATACATAGTTCAAAACAACAATTCAGCAACAAAATAGACACAAATTAAAGTCAATATATCATATACTTGTAGAAGTTTAACAATCATATTTTCAATTTTAGAAGTACTTTAAGTGTCCAAAATATGGGAACAAAACTCTTTAGATAAATAAGCCAATTAACCCTAGTACTACATGTACAACCCATACCAGCAATTTATAGCCAACTTGATCAATTAATATATTTCCTGATAAAAAATGATAATTTACAGGGTAGCAACAAATGTCCACATCAATATCCAGTCAAACCTGTGTGAGTGGCCACCTCTCTAGAGCAGCCTGCACAGGCTTGACTGTTACTGTCTTCACACACAATGTATGTTTGATATGAGAGTGCAAGTATATGTACGAATGAATAAACATGGCAAAAGAACTGGACCTGTGAATGAATGAAAGTGACAAACTGTACATGCATGCCAGTGCGCCACTCGCACAATTGTGACCTTTTTGTTGATTGTGCATGGACAATTAAAAATAAAAGGGGCATGTCTAACAGGTCTTGTAGATCCATCAACAAATAAAATATTCTCACACACTTTTACCAGTTCATCATGTTTATTTGAACTCTTTAGACTGCAGAGGACCTCATTAGCAGATGGCAAAGTCACTTGGTCTTTGTCCATTTCAGTACACAAATAAAGTCAGAACTGAGAGGTTGAATATTATGATTTGGGATAGGGGTAGGTTTAAGTTTTGGGGTCAAGTTTAGAGCTGGGGAAATTAAAGTTTTTAGACCTCCCAGAGCAAATGAGACGTAGACCAAATAAACATAAACCATGTGTACTTTCTCTGCTCAGAGTTCCGATCAAATGGTCAAACTGAATTACTAGCATCTACAGGCTGACTGATGTTCTCTTTTCTATGTAAGATTTATCAAGATATCAGTTAAACTCAAAGCCTTGGCTGACAAAATCTATAAAGGTTAGGAAATGTCAGTAAGATTATGAAAACGTATCTGCTGCACTTTGTGAATCCAGGAAGAGTGAATATGCCACTTGAGAATGTCAAAACTATTCAGTATGTAGCACAGAGACCTGCCAAATCGTCATGTGACAGAAATTTCCATTTTCCCCTGGACCCTCCGCTGGTATATATCAGATTTAACAGATATAGATCATGAACCCTCTCGTAACCATGGTTACAACCAAGTGTTGATTAAGTCAATGGTGTTTCCACATCTAGGAACTGAGAGAGTTAGCACGTTTCCCTTGTGCCACATGCACAACGATGCAGGCACATACAGCCTGGGAGCAAGCGTTACCGCCCGACCTTTCCCAGGCGTTGGTCAGTCTTTGGATTAGCGGTCAGTGTTTGTACAGCAACAATTGTTTCATTGATTTTCGTCTGCAGATCACGCAGCTCATTGATATGTAGAAGGCGTAGAATTCTCCCGGCATCATTTAGGATTTGATCTGCAGGTTTCAAACCAGAGGTTAGATAAAATTAATTTCTGTGACACATTGCTATCTTTTGCTCGTGTAAATCTGATTTAAATATTTCAATCAAGTCTCTTACGTTTATACAATAAAAAATAGATAATTTACACTAATAACAAATAATTTGATCGAGTCTCTTACATGCTTACAATACAAAATAGTCTGTCAATTGTGCAAATATCAACAAATAAATGTAACTTTCTTGTAGTACATGTAGGAAATCCTCACAATTAAATATTTTGCCCTGCAACAAGGATATTAATAGCACCTATCAGTGTAACTTTAATAGTGTACAAATACTTACAAATAAAATGTACACAAGTTATACACAACTTGAAAATGTAAAATATTGGTTAAATTGTACAATATTTATAAGTTTCAAAACCAAATAAACACTAGTGAACACAACAGAGAGGATAACGAGGTCATATTCCAATATTATTTGTCAGAAATTTCCAAAGTCTAAGGCTCAAGTACTTACCTTTAGAATCAAACCCAAGTTCATATTCACCGAGATCCATTTTTATACCCTGATAAACACAATTAGAAGAAAAAAGGATTAGTTCGCTCCTTACTGAATGAATACAAAATATGTTTGAAGGGTAATCATAAGCGTTGTTTTTCAATAATCCTCGTTGAAAAACAACAGTTTTGTATTATTAAGTGTTCCTACACAAGCCAAATATAATCTCCGTTCAGGAGCATAGCTGCCAACATTTGGAATTTTAAATTAGTAACATTTAAGCAAAACTGAATACCATGTGCGCGAAGCACACATCACGAGCGCGAAGTCCCTTTAGCCGGGGTCCAGGGGTCGCTTTAGGGCTCTGGAGCGTGAAGCGCGGAGTCCATTGCGGCCGGAGTCCATTGCGGCCGGCGTCCATGGCCCTATTTTTCATCATTTTTGCACAATTACTAGATATGATTTGGTCAGATTTACGTTTAAACGTTGTCTCTATACGTTTAAAAACGTTTTTTTTTTTTTTTTTTCAAAATTCGTAATTATAGAATGAGTATTCGTAATTTCGTAAAGAGGGTGGGAAATTCGTAACAATTACGAATTTTTCGTAACAGTTGGCAGCTATGCAAGAGTAGACACATCAATGTTAATGGTTCCAAGAACAAATTTAAAGGGTGGGGAACGTAGTTTTCATTTTGCTGGAACCTACGGTGTGGAATAGTCTGCCATTAGAATTAAGGTTGTCCCCCACAGTAGATATATTTAAAAGAAATTTAAAAACGTATTTATTTTTGTTGTAGATTGGAGAGGTTGTTCAGCGCATTGAACAGTTTTTAACTGGAAATGCGCTATAAATGTGTTAATTATTATTATTATTATTATTATTATTATTATTAAGGAATAAATTACTGCCAGTATCCCATTCACTATACCTGGGTAGGGACAGGTTAATGTGGATACAAGATTTTGCATAAGGTTAGACATCGAACCCACCACTTTCGCATTGAAAGATGAAGTCTCAAACCAATATCACCCCAATAATTATCAACAAATATTCATCATCAATAGAGATGGTGTGGGAGGGGAAAAGATCAGAAGATGTTTGAATGGGGATTTGATTATGTAAAGAATATACTGCTGTTAGCAACAATGTAAGTGTGCATAAGGTTTTCAATTCCTACATAAGATTCATCGTTAATATGACGTTTAATAAACTCTCAGGGGTAATTTCTGCATCAACCCTCCAAGTTCTGAATTGAATTGCAAGAATCCAATTGACCAAGTTATGTTGACAAGTTAATACACAGAGGAAAAATACTCCTATTCATCTACAATGCACAGAATGGAAGTTAGGCTTGGTAAGAAGCTATACATTTCATTTCACACATATCTACTGTGCATTTAAAGGAAGTAAGGAACAAATATAAGCTGATTCTAGGAGTGTTGTGACTTGTGACCACGTTAGCCTTAACTTCACTTGCCTCTTCAAGTTCTCCTGTCTGCGCATCCTCAGAGAGCCGTTCCTTGATGAGAATTCCGACAGCTTCTAGCGTCACGACAGGGTCCACATGCATGGGGATCTTCAGCAGTGTGCATATGGATACCAAGCCTGCCTTCACGTTTGGACTAGAAACTGAAAAAGAAAGAGGGGGTTCAGTCACTCATACTGTACACAAATTACCATCCTGTTATGTGTGGCAGGCAATGTACCGACAATGCATGGCTGGTATGCATTTGTTGACACACCGACACATGCATTGTCCTTGTATTCTGTACAACCAGGAAATTGTGTGTATGGCGGGGCGTGTAAATGACCATACCCTAGTTTGACTACCATTGTACGTTTAAATTATGATTTTTAGAGCCCGATACTGAATGGTCAGATATTGCCATTTATGTAGCGTATCATATACACCACCCAGGCTGCATTATGTGAAATTTAACACTTCGCATCTCAAATTTGATTTATCAGTTGTCAAGATGAGAAAAATATACATCATTCTAGAATCTCATATTTGTGAAATGTTCAGTTCATTCCAATATTCTAAAGATTCATCAATAGTTAACAGACATTGCTTATGACAAAAATTCAACATTTAATACATTAATTTGGCCAAGTAATAGAGGAGAAATCCCAACATAATGAGATACTACAGCATTTTTTCTGAACTCCTTGCCTAGAAATTTGGTATTTCCCATATTGCATATATACATAGGCGTACCCAAGGGGGGGGGGGGGGTTTGGGGGGGGTTCAAACCCCCCCCCCCCTTTGACCCAAAAATGGCTGTTTGGGGGGGGGGGGGGGAGGGGGTTTGAACCCCCCCCCCTTTCCCAATTTTAGCGGTCTCGACCATCATTAACCCGGTCTCGGCCTCGAAAATTGCGAAGAATTCCGGTCTCTGGCTCGAAAATGTTGAAATTTCTCGGTCTCTGCCTCAAAGATTTTGGGTCTCGGCTTTGAAAATTTTCTATGCACACCCCCGAAAATTGCGAAGAATTCCGGTCTCTGGCTCGAAAATGTTGAAATTTCTCGGTCTCTGCCTCAAAGATTTGTGGTCTCGGCTTTGAAAATTTTCGATACACACCCCCCACTGAGAGAGTTCTCAACGAATATTCTTGGTCTCGGCCTCGAAAGTTTTGAACCGACCCTGATCTCGGTCTCGAAAATTTTTAAGGTACTTGGTCTCGGCTTTGAACATTTTCTACGGACATCCCCCCCCCCCACTGAGAGGGTTCTCAACCAATGGTCTTGGTCTCGAAAATTTTGAAGGTACTTGGTCTTGGCTTTGAAAATTTCTACGGACACCCCCCCCCCCCCCCCCCCCCCCCCCAACCCCTCAACCAATGATCTTGGTCTCGGCCTCGAAAATTTTGAAGGTAATTGGTCTCGGCCTCAAAAAATTTTACAAAATACCCCCCCCCTTGAAAAAATCCTGGGTACGTCGCTGGCTCGCTGCATATATATATAGTTAATACATAGTACACACAGGTCCTGTTATGGATAATGTAGGCAATTGGTTAATTAGCTGTTCTTACCTTCAATGCCAGCAAAGGGATCCTCTGCACCAAGCCCTGTGGGTGTCTTGGGTGCTGCTCCTATATCTTTGTACAACTGGGCTGAAAAAGTCAAGAATATATCAATATGAATTATGTTTTTGATATCCTCAGGATAAATTGCAAGTGTAATATTTATTGTTTAATAGAAATATTAATCTATTTCATTCTGATTTTGCCTTTTGATCTTTAAAATTTTGTAATTCTCTGTAATTGCACTAAATTCAATAAAGATTTTCAATTGATCTTCAAGGGTCATCTCAGTGGGGTAGCTACAGGATGTCCTGGGGGAGGGGGACTAGCGGGAGGCATGTGCCCCCAATCATTTGACAAAAATAATAGAAATATTCTAAGGGGAAAATCCTCCATAAAGTCAAGAAGTACATGGGTGTGCACCCAATCTGTCAGACCACGTTACACCAGTGGCTCATCTTACGAATTGAGATCCTGTTTCTTGTGGAGCCAAGTAAGAAACAAAAATAATGGTCTCCGAACAAAGAAAAATAGGGACTGATTGGGAGTCAGAGTAAGTGGCCTTTACAGACAGGTGGTCACCAGAGAAAGTCGACTATATTGATTATTATCAGGATTTGAGAAGAGGAATGCGACCTACCCTTTTCGCCATACTCCAGTCTGACGGCATGACCAAGCACCCAGTCACACACAGCCTTCTTATCACTGCTGTCCACAGGACACTGAAGATCTTGTACGTACTGATCAAAACCAAAACAAATTGAAAAAAAAGATTTGTACAAATTTAGAAGTAGAAATTATCTCTTTTCTTTGAAGCCCTGTTGGGCACTGAACAGATTAAAGGGATAGTTGAGTTTTGGTATAGAGGGCGCTTCACAAAATAATTTTGTTGTGAGATAATGAAAAACTGAGTGTCAAATTTAAAAGAGCATACAATTTTAATGACATCATAAACTTTATTTGATCAAAATCGGTTCAGAAATGCCTGAAATATCCATAAACATAACCATTTTTAATAATTGTGTGGCCTCACAATTATTTGATCATTTTGAACCAGCCATTAATTTGTTCCTCTTTTCAAAAATTTTCAAAAGATGTTTTTGTAATATTTGTTGCTTATCTATCTATCTAATCATCATTTTAACAAAACATCACATGCACAATATTTTATTTTAAATGGTTAAAACCAATGAGTTTTAGAGAGCGCCCTCTTGAGTTTTAACGGCTCTTTTTGAATGAGAACAGGCTTTTTACTTAGTCATTTGTAATTTTGTATTCCTTTCGAGCATGGTGGAATTATAACTGTTAGTTTGTAATACTGGTTCAGTTTGACCAAAACTGTACTCTCTTTACCAAAACTCAACTATCCCTTTATGGCCTCTAAAGATTGTACTGGCCATTACATGAACCGGGTGTCCCCAAAAGTGTCATTTTTTAATCATAATTTGTGAACAAAAACAAAACATATTTCATACAATTTTTAAAACCTTATATATCTTTCGCAGTAAATCATATGGCATCATGCATGTATTATTGTATTTATTTGTATTTATTCATTTACCCAAATCAAAATAAACAATATTTACCAAAATTAGATCAATTTTGTATAATTCACTGTTAGTAATAGTTAATAAATGAAGTTGGCGGGATCGACTATTAAGTTCTATCTTTAAAGACATGGCTTGTCCTGTGAATGCAGCATGTAGTTATCCCTCAACCTGCTTGGTGGTCATGAAGAGTATGATGAACGATGAATTTCTACAATTGCCATTTTGCAACAATAAATACATTTTACAAAGGGATCAAGAGTTATATCTGGTTTTTATAGAAACTACAGTCAACTCTGCCTTATATGTCGAATCTGTTGGGACTGAATGAATTGCTTCGACTTAGAAAGAAATTGACCTATGTAAGGTTAAAACAATAGAAAATAAAGAAAAAGGACTGGTATAACACCTCGACTTAGGCGATTATTTGACTTATGCAAATTCGACTTAGGCAGAGTTGACTGTATTTCACTATTTTTCAAGATGCTGTAACATGCATTTTCAATTGACTTCAGCGAGCTGTATTTTCTCGACCAGTCCTCAACTGCTCCATATATTCTGAAATCATAGTTCTGGAGAAATATGTTGTTTTGACTTGATCTCTTTACTGGCTGTTGAGAACTATTGTATAATACCTTGTGAAATGCCTTGGGCCACTGTGCACTGCTCTTGTTTCTCAGCTCACCCCTGTCTTCAATCTTGTACAATCTGATCTTCTGATCTTCAAGCCACTCAATCAGTTTCCGCCACACATTCTCATCTAAGTAACGGAAAGGGAACAATACAATTGTATTCTGGGGGCTACTTTTAAAACATGCCTTCATTAAAATGGCAATCTGCTATATTTGTTTTTCATTAGGCTACCTGTTAACTACATGTATATGCAAATGTAAAGCAGCAATTTTGTGATATTCAATTCAGCCCTTTATTGTAATTTTTTTATCTTAAGCCCCAAAATCACAACATCATATGAATTCATCTAATTAATAATTATTTAGTATTTATACTGTATTTACATCTGCATATATCTGTTAAGTTCTTCATTATAATTATAGTGATTTATTATGATTACTATGCTCCCATTTATATTATTTGCTTATTTATAAATGAAGAAAATAAATCCAAATAATAACTTCAAAAGTCCAAAACAAATAAGAGTAGACAGTAATTAATCTTTGACTTTTCTTTACTCGTTTGACTTTAGTCTTTAGTTTAGAAAGTTTATTTGAACCTAGTTCAGAAGAACGTTTGTAGAGACATTTAACATTATCATTCGGACATTTGTGTTTACATGCTACTTTAGTATAGCATGTAAACAAACATGTCTGAATGATAATGTTTAATGTCTCTAGACTCTAGTCTAAGCAACGCTGAGTCTAAGTGCTGTACTGTATGATTGAGTGACCTACACATCGGCACCCTAACATATATCTGAAAGTTTCAGACTTTAAACAAGTCATCAAAATTTTATAAAACTGTACTCGCATATCAAGGAAATAGTGGCAGATCCCGATGCGGTTATCAGATTTGCATTTATAGGTCCTATTTCATATTTTGAGATATCGTCTGTTTTTTTACGCTGCACAAGGTCGCGATGTTCATTGAAACCTTTACTCCCATATTGACAATACACGCAATTCACAATTTCTTGTAGCGGACGCTCTACGCATCATTTCTTCTCAAAACTTCGGCCTGCTGTGGCACTGTGCAGTTTTTAAGTTTAGCGTGCACTATCACTCAGATCAGATGCGCCATTTTTCACAACACGTGCAAACACAAATTTTACGTAGGATGCCGGTTTCAAAAAGAGTATTGATGTGTAGTACACCTACCATTATTTATACTGTCTTTACTGATTACTGACGTACAATTTTACAAACGTTCTTCTGATTCTGAACAAAAATTTGAACCACTTTTTATTTATTTGACTTTTACAAATTATTAAATAAGACTAGAGCATCATCAATTTTTGTATAATTTTATAGTGGCATGCCTTCATAGTATATATTTTATGAAAGCAAACTTGATAATGGGATATTACTATTGTGTCTACTAAAATAGTAACATACTAAATAAATGGCCACCCGAGAAATACATTTAAATTAAATTACAACTACAATAAAATACACATGTGGGACTAGGAAAGACAAAAATCATTATTTTGAAAGATTATAACTGATTTCATGGGTGAATTTCACGAATATATCTTACCACTTATGTCAAGATTCGGTTGAGGGTGATCAAGGGCTTGTAGTTTCCGTCTGAACATGTTCAATAGATGAAAAATCACGAATTGAAGAGCAAAGATTATAATATTGATCAGACGTCGGGAACTCTGTCACACAAAAACGTGTCGACAAAAACTTTGATAAGGGCGTCCTCTGTAGCGCATTACCGTACGTATCGTACACGCCAGATCAGAGATGCAGAGTGTTAGCACTGGCTTGGTTCTATGAGCATGGAAATCACTTATAACATGAATTTTAGCCTATCAGGGATAGTTTTTCCCCGTGGATTCCTATTATAATAATATTTCTTTTAATAAAAAATTCATTAAAACAAGAAATCAGCTTGAAAATTCACATTGGGAACGCCCACAAAAATTGTCTCCAGAGTGAAATTCTGCTTGTGACCTCTTCTGTCAATCACAACTCAGTTACTTATAAGATGAACATTGCCCCTTCGCCCAAGCTGAGCGTCTGCTCACAATAGTATCACATGTTTGAATACTCTACCAAGTAACA
>JBAMJV010004716.1:0-43029 GCA_037951105.1 Echinarachnius parma
CCCTTTAGTATGAAGATAATTATCATTGAAAATAAAGCGTTGATCAACGCTTTATAAAAAAAGTACGATTTTTTCAGCTGAAACCGGGCGTGGGAAACATTCCCGACCTAGCGAACTTTGATCCAACGCGTGTACAAATTCCATGAATTCTGTATACCGTGTAAACATACACGGTTGCGGATATATCGTCAACGGCTTATAATAACTGCTGCAATTCTACGAGAGGCCATCAGTATTCGGTGATAAAATATGAACTTAATATACGTTTTTTCACTAGGTAAACTGTGTTCGTTTTCCTTCAAACTTTCACAAATATTCCAATTGTATTTTACAATGATTATTGATATAGGATTGAAGTCTCAATGTCATTTTGTGCAATATCTGACACTTTACCTGGATCACTTTAATTAAAACCGAGTTTCGTAAAAATCGTTGGCAAAATTGAGCGTAAATAGCTCGTTTGTTTTTCAATGAATACTAAAAGTGGTAAATCACTTGATCGAAGAGCAAAATCGTATGACCAAAAATGCAATTTCGAACCACAATTGCCAACTTTAAGCTCAATTTCGCGAAATTGAAATAACAAATTTACGAAATTGGCCGAGAAACCATATATTATGCGGTGTAGTAGGAAGTCAGTTATTTCGGGTTAAGACAAAGTGACAACAAGGTTATAGCTATACTTACGTGAGCAAGTAGTATCGGACACTCTCATGCCAGATGGGTAGCTTACAAAGTTGGCCCCTGCGTAGTATCCATCGCGCCATTCACCGCCTCTCCCACACTCTAGGTAATGAATGCCCGCTGGAACTGGCTCAAAACCATCGGGACATAACAGGAAACACGATGATCCGACGGGCACGGGCTCGGTGTTTCCAGGCTTACAGCGGGGGTCATCAGGTCCGTCATGACGGGCGTCAGTGTTATCGTTGATCAGTGGGCTGTAGTCAGGTAGCGGATCGCAATATTCTGAGACAATATTCTGAGAAGAAAAGTAAAACAGAGTCAGCGAGAGGATCGAGCCCTATGATTGTCTGCAGTTCATGTACTTGCCTTAAAGAGATCTAGTTATAAAAATTCACAAAATGTACTTAAAGGGTAAGAAAATGTTTGAATGTCCAAGTGTTGTATAATTGATAGTGTTCAGATTCCCCAACTCTTCCACCTTATTTCAGTAAATTTGGACTCATAATAAGGGAAAACGCGCACTTCCAAGATTAAGCTACGCGTGGGCGCTAATTTGTTTTAATATGGATTGGATCGCAATATTCTGAGAAGAAAAGAAAAACAGAGTCAGAGAGAGGATCGATATTGTTTTAATAATTATGGTAACGAGATGCCTTCCTTTAATCGGGCCTAACTTATTTAAACGCATTAATACCCGCCCCCCCCCCCCCCCCCCAGTATCTGTTCACATTTGGATAGTAGAAAGTACTTGAAGTACCTTCAAAATGTTCGAGACCGAGACCGGGGTCGGTAATACATTGTTTAGACCGAGACCAAGACCGTTAGTTTAGTATCATGTAAGCAGTAGGGGGGGGGGGGGGGGGGGGGGGGGGCTAGTCTTAGAAAAACTTTCGAAGTCGAGACCGACACCAGGATCGGTCAATACATTTTGAGGGCGAGATCCGACTGTTGGTTGATAATCATGTAAGCGGGGGGGGGGGGGGGGGGGGGGGGGGGGGGGGGGGGGGGGGGGGGGGGGGGGGGGGGGGGGGGGGGAAGGCGTCTTTTTTTTCCGTACCGCTAACGCGTCAGTTTTCCTCAAAAACTCGTGAAAGCGCGCTGGTAAGCCAAGACTAGCCCCCGCTGCTAGTATGCATTAAAATCTGCGACTTTGCGACATCGAACTAGATAAGACAAGTCCAAGTGCAAGGGTTACCATTAATTTGTGGCCGATCTCGATATGGACTATGACCACGACAATGAGACTAGGAACATTCACGACCACGACAATGAGACTAGGAACATTCATCTATGCGTAGATACATCACACTCACATTCACCATGGTGTGTGAAGCCACGATTTTATTGAGAAAATAGCTAGGCTGGCGTGTAAACCAACACACGCGAGCTAGTATTGGCTTTCAGCACGCTTTCACGAGTTTTTGAGGAAAAATGACGCGTTAGTGGTACGGAAAAAAAGGGTCCGTAGAGAAATTTTGAAGCCAAGACCGAGAATTTTCGATGACGAGACCAGGATTATTTGCACTTTTCGAGGCCAAGACCATCGGTAGTGATGGTCGAGACCGCTAAAATGTGTTCTCGAGGCCAGCTACAATTTGAAAAGGGGGAGGGGGGTTCGAACCCCTCACAACAGTCATTATTTGGTCAAAGGGGGAGGGGTTGAACCCCCCTTCCCCCCTCCCTAGGTACGCCTACTAGGCGTGAGGGGTTCGAACCCCCCTCCCCCTTTTCAACTTGTAGCTGGCCTCGAGAACACATTTATGATTAGAGGAACATTCTCAAGTTACAATCAAAAGTAAGAGGGGAGAAGGTGGAGGAATGTTAGAAAAGGAAAGAGATGCACTGTAATAATATTTATATTTTCTTTAATTGTATAATTTGTTGTGTACCTTAATATGTTGTTTTTGTAGGTTGTTTGTAATATATTTCGTTTATACAATTTAGTATGTAAAGCGCATATAGAGAGTAATTTTGAGTAATATGCGCTCTATAAATGAATATTATTATTATTATTATTAAGGGGAAAGAAGGGGAGTGTGAAGTAGAAAAAAAAAGAAGGAGAAGAAGAAAAAGTAGAGGCAGAAGAAGAAGTAAAAAAGTCATAGCAGAATTAAAATAAAAAGTATATTAATCAAGTAGGTAATTCACAGTGTTAAGTTATATCATTTCCAGAAATATGTCTGACCAAATAAACAAGTTAAATAACATACACTGGGCGCAAAAAGAAACTTATAGTTTTTCACATGATCATAATATCTTAAAATCCTGTCCATCAAAATTAATCAAAATGACACACCTGATTACTTAAATACTCTACTCTAAACAAATGCCAGTAACCAAGCAATTGCCCAAACGACACAACAGCAAAAGGCACTGACATGGAACAACTTCCGGGACCACATGTCACAGTAAGGGACAATCCGCCTGTTAATGCACACACTCAGAGCAGCTCTACAGGAAGAGAGGAACAACCTCCCCTAAGCCTGTATCAGAAACCTGGTGGACAGCATGCGTAGCAGATGTACTGAATGTTTCCAAGCACATGGTGGATACACCCACTATTGATGTCTGTGTTTGGGTAACTGACATTACCTTCATTTCAATTTGTTTTGACTTCCTCACCTGCCTTGAACTCTGTTGCTGAAATGTCCAGGCTGTGACATGTGATACAGCAAATGGTTCCATGCCAATGCATTTTTCAGTTCTGTCAGTAAGGTAACCGTTTGGATATTGAAATGTCGTTGGAGTAGGGTATTTAAGGAATCCCGTGTGTCATTTTGGTTAATTTTGATGGACAGATTTTCAAGATATGACCATGTGAAAAATTATAAGTTTCTTTTTGGGCCCAGTGTAGTTTGAGTTTCAATAGAGTTACACCATTAACAAATAAACAGTAAACCGTTCAATCATTCAAGACACGTGTGCATCAGCACCTTTTGACAAGGACATCAAGTATCTGAGGGCATTCAGAAATCTTAAGCTGCTGTGAACCATTGATTGGCCTATGAGGATGTCTTTTATAGCGCTCTTTGCCTATATTAGAGTTAGATTTATATCTCACCTTGTGGGCTATTGTTCACCATAGCATATTATTAAAAAAAAAAAAAAAAAAAAAAAAAGGGACAGTTCCTATTTTACAAAACGTATGAACAGTTTCCAGCTGACGGATGGGGATGAATGTAACACACACACACAAAATGAGATCGAACAGCCCTGTAATTTGGATTATACGACTGAAAAACGAATGCGTCCCTCCATCAAACTATTTATCGGTCAATAAAGGAGTTTAACTGATTTAGCACAATATTACAACACTATTGTACTTATTCTGGTATAGGTAACTGTGAAGCCGACATTTGTAAAGGTATGTCACGGAAAAAGATCTCAAAATGAAGAATATATAATTACATGTAGTTAGTTTAAGCGAGGTTTGGTTATTTTGTTTAGTATCCGCTTATGCTGTTGTTATTTGTGCGCGGGTCACGTAGCTAGCGCGCGTCACGTAGGGGTCACGCATAGCGATGTAGTACTCCGTAGAATCCGTGTGCGAACTTTCTCACCAGGTGAATACACGTATAATGACCAATTAAATGTTGGACAACGGTTTATTAGTTATAGGTCTATAACTCCATAAAAAAAGAGATTTCAAGCCCTAATGTTTTCATGCTATTAAATTACATTTTCTTTCATATAAGACAATAACCTCGCAACTTTTGAAATTTGGCTAGCAAAAGAGAGTCTGTCCCTTTAATACTAGTGAAACTATGATCGTTTACTGGAGGAATAAGTGAGATGAGGATAAAACATAGAAAGTAAGAAGATGGGGAGGAGGATGATGAGGAGGAGGAAGGAGAGGAATAATTGAAAAAGGGAATAGGAAGGGTGTGTGAACAAAACAGGGGTAAGGGTAAAGAGTACAAAGAGGTTAAACTTATTGAGAGGTGAAATTCAAAAATAGTACAATGCAATTATTCGATAATTTAGAACCAGCTGTTAAAGATATGTAAAAAATGCTTTCTCTTTTAAAAAATTGTCAAGATAGTTGATTATCTCTCTATCTAATCACTATTTTCAACAAATCATCACATGCACAATATTTTATCTAAAATGGTTGCCCTGATAAGTGTTTAGAGAGCGCCCTCTTGAGTTTAAACGGCTCTTTTTGAATGATAACAGGCCTTTTACTGTAGTCATTTGTAATTTTGTATTCCTGTAGAGCATGGTGGAGTTAAAACTATTAGTTTGTTACATAATGGTGAAGGTAATGGTTACTCAAATTCAGTTTGACCAAAATTGTACTCTCTTCACCAAAACTATTCCTTTAAGTTCTCTGCAAATTTAATGGGTAGTGCAGTTTTGGTAAGGCCGAGCTTTAGTCAAAAGCCTGTTATCATACAAAAAGAGTCATTCAAACACAAACGGGCACTTTCTAAAAGAAAACACTGTGTTCAAACATTTTTCATGCAAAATAATGCATGTGATGTTTTGTTGAAATAATAATTAAATAGAGAAATCATCATCAACTATTTGAAAACCTCTTTTGAAAATGTTTGAATAAGTCTGGTTCCCAGATTTATTGCGATCTTGATGAAATTAAGTTTATTCTGCCATTAAAATGGTATGCTCTTTCGAATGTTACACTCAGTTTAGTATTATCTCACAGACAAATATTTTCGAGCAGCGCCCTCTGTACGAAAACTCAAATGCACCTTTAAAATATTATTTCTTGTAAATTCGACCGACATTGGCCCTATTGTTAAAGTACCTGAGCGAAGGTTTAAAAATGCTTGTTACCTAAATAATTTTGGCATCACTGCAAAGGAAATGTTACATTCTTCCTAATAATTCATATATATTTGTCAAAAATTGTCACAGAATTGATTAATCTGCTATCAAAAGTGATGACATTTCGACCCGTTATTCGCCCTTGGTCAGCCCGCTGTGTGCGGGTACGATTAATTACGTAACATGTGTGAAGGGCGCATGAGAGCGCTCCCAAGCCCGTCGGCTTTGTGAACTGTAGGTGCATGTGTATACCACCCGAACGCTAATTATTCTCATCACAATGTCTGATCTTGAGGAGGAACTGCTACTAAATGTAGACATCAAAGTTGATCGATGTAAACAGCTCCACAAAATATATTGTCATTGGTATAGTGATAGTGGTGATGATGATGATGATGATGATGATGATTTTGATTATGATGGTGATGATGGGGATGTAGGAGGGATAGAAGGAAGAGGACGAGACGGAAAATACCATGAATTCATTCTTCAGTAAAGTCACTAAAAAGACTCCTACTACTAGTACTATTTACTTGCGAATATTAATTACATATGCACCGTTATTTGAACTGCATGACATCATAACATGCAAAGGTATGCTCAAGATTCACTGTCATGTCTATATCCCAGCTAGCCACCTGACGTTGGGCCGATTTCGGAATTTGGTTGCCGGATGTCGGCATATCGCCGTTGGCTCGAGGTTAAAATGTCCGCTAGCCCAACATCGTCACGACGTCATTTTTATGATTGGCATAACGTCATTTTCCGACAATGGCCCAACATCATCTCATGACATGATGTTGAGCCATTGTCGGAAAATGACGTTATGCCAATATATCACAAAAATGACGTCGTGACGATGTTGGGTTGGCGGACATTTTAACCTCGAGCCAACGGCGATATGCCGACATCCGGCAACCAAATTCCGACATCGGCCCAACGTCAGGTGGCTAGCTGGGATATTACATAACCTGAACTATACTACTATAATTATACTAGTCACCTACAATCACTCTGCGCTAGCTGCCAGGCGGCCCGTTTACGAAAACATCTCGGGAAATTACACGACATAGAAGGGTAGACAAATCTATTTGCATGATTCAATATCATATAATAGAATGTTCTTTATACGCAATAATACAATGTAATTAGCCACGGGCGTAGACATGACATTGATACCCATTCAAGTGGGGGGGATGAGCTATTCATTCATCGGATTACATCCCCCCCAGTTGAATAGGTATTACGTAACTCGCTACGCCAGTGTAATTAGCTGTTTTCGAGAGATTTGTATTCCACTTTCATTATCAGCTGGCATAAGTTCGTGTCATGTGAAGTCTGGATTATATATAAACCCTCACAAAAAGTTCCGCAATTCAAGTTTGAGCGTTCATATATCCCTTATTACTTTATTACCGTTCATAAATGTGTTACCATTGGAAAGCTTGTATTCTCCCCTTCACAATAATATGACATTTGTTATCATGGAATGTCCATTACAAAGTCAAAAGTGAATCTTGCAAAAAGCATTATTATGGTCAAACATAATGATAATTTCTCAATCAGTCAATAAAACACACTACATCTTCCTAACAACATACACAATCGTTATTACACCACCTCAAAATCATAAAGGTATATTTCATCCTCTAAAAAAATGATAAAACGCCATTGACATTCACGCATGACCGACTGAACATCATTCATAACACCGTTCTCACAACAAAAGGAGGGTACACTGTTGTTTTATCAATGCATTTTGCAACATTTCACTTTTGACTTTGCCCAATATTCCGGTGCATTCCATGATAACATATTCATGGCAAATTTCATATCAGTTTAAAGTGTGGAATACAAGCCTAACCTTCCAATGATACCAAACTCATGAACGGTAATAAAGTAATATGAGAGATATGAACGCTCAAACTTGAATTGCGGAACTTGTGAGGGTTTTAATACACAGTTGTATACGTCTCGCTCTACGCTCTAGGCGGGGGACTCGCACGTGTGACGTCATTATCCCGTACTCGGTAATTCCCGTTTCAGGCCGAGTATAGAAGTTCTGAGAAGGGTCTTGGAAAAACGCTTCTTATCGCGTTTCATTGATATTTCAAGCAGATGATTTGTGTTCTGGTTGGTATAAGCTTCCCGTACATGTATAATTTGTCTATTTTGTGATATTTCTTCGCTCAGGTACTTTAAAGGGATATTTGAGTTCTGGTAAAGAGAGTATAGACTAAGTAAAAAGCCTGTTATCATTCAAAAAGAGCCGTTAAACTCAAGAGGGCACTCATTCAAAACTCATTGGTTTCATCCATTTTGAATAAAATATTGTGCATGTGATGTTTTGTTGAAATAGTGATAATCAATAACTATTTAAAACCATCTTTTGTACACTTTTGAAAAGAAGAAGCATTTACAAAAAAAATGTAACGGCTGGTTCAAAATTCTTTAAGGATTGTGGGGCCCCACATTTATTATAAATTGTTATGTTTAGGGATATTTCAGCCATTTCTGAACCGGTTTTGATCAAATAAAGTTTATTTTGTCACTAAAATATTATGCCCATACTAATTTGGCACTCAGTTTTTCATTATATCACAAAGAACTATTTTGTGTAGCGCCCTCTCTACCAAAACTCAACTATCCCTTTAAGGTAAGGCCATCATTCAAAGTCACTAGCTGTCCTGTTTGATTCCATTCATTGCGCACAGCATGGAGGCTGCCATTGATGTTTGAGTTAGAATTATTCGCTCTAAAATGTGACAACGAATTCCTTTACTGGCTCACGTTTTGCTTGTTGTTTGTGCACAATCCATGCGATATGCAAGAGAGAACAACAAAAAGAGCCCGGGCTTGTTAGTTCGGGTAAAACTATATTAGAGTTTTGATTTATATCTCGCCTTATAGGCTATTGTTCACTATAGCATATAATACAACATTCAAAAGCTCCGGCTTTCAAAACATATAATGGCAGCCTCCATGCTGTACGAGATGAATAGGGTTAGCCTATACAGCGAATGACTTTGCCTGATTCCCCCCTCCCCCTTTCCCCGAGGACAAACGTTGGACATGCTTGCATGAAATTCTGTTTTAAAGGGGTAGTACAGTTTTGGTAAAGCTGAACTTTAGTAACCCAAACCTGCACAGTAACATAACAAACTAATAGTTAGAACTCCACCATGCTCTTAAGGTATACACAATTACAAACGACTAAGTAAAAAGCCTGTTATCATTCAAAAAGAGCCATTAAAACACAAGAGGGCGCTCGTTAACAAATCAGTGGTTTCAACCATTTTTCATACAAAATTATGCATGTGATGTTTTTGTTAAAATAATGATTGAGTAAAGATATCAATAACAACTATTTAAAACCCGCCTTTGAACATTTGTAAGCATTGTTAATGTCTTGTTTAATCATTCGAATTAATTTGGGGATTATGAACGGATATATTAATTGAGATTTCATCAAGAAAGTTTATTCTGCTATTAAAATTGCATGTTCTTCTAAATTCGAAAATCAGTTTTGCATTACCTGACCCAAAAATTGTGTTGTACAGCGCCCTGTCTACCAAAACTTATTATTTTTTTCTTTTTCTTTTTTTTTTTCATTTATGTATTCTCCACTCATGGGATGGATTGCCTTTGTCAGCTGCAAGTTGTTTTTCAAAGGGTTCCAGGCCAAGATAACATACAATCATGAAAATACATGGAAAACAACAAGTAATAACACAACAAGTATAATAATATAATGTAAAAAAGACTATAAAGGCATACAAAAAAGAGAATCAGCAATCTGAGGCTGCTTATCTGCACATAGCCACCGGTACAGCAATTATTGCTGGCAAGCAGCTAACCAATAAGCTATATCAGGCATTTTCGAAGTTTTTAGACTATGTATTCTGATAACGGAGGTTCGCTCGGACGTTCGCTCACGGACGTACCTTCATGAAAACTGTTCTTATAATGTTATCATGTTAAACGCTGATGACAAGTTGATACCATTTGATGTTGTTAGTACATTGTTATGTCTGTTATATCCGAGCTAAATGTATTTCCTGCATGTCATTTAACTGTAAGGAAGCTGATGAAATGTTGTGCTCACGGACGCTCGTTCGTTATTGATGGCCAAACAATCTTAATAAAAATTTGGTGACACGACATATGCTCCGCCGACAAATGCTCCGCCGACATTTGCTCCGAAAAATGCGACAAATGCTCCGCGACAAATGCTCCGCGATATTTGCTCCGCCGACATTTGCTCCGACGACAATTGCTCCGCCGACAATTGCTCCGCCGACATTTGCTCCGCCGACAAATGCTCCACCGACATTTGCTCCGCCGACAAATGCTCCGCCGACATTTGCTCCGCCGACAAATGCTCCGCCGACATTTGCTCCGCCGACAATTGCTCCGCCGACAAATGCTCCGAAGATGCGACATTTGCTCCGCCGACAATTGCTCCGCCGACATTTGCTCCGCCGACAATTACTCCGCCGACAAATGCTCCGAAGATGCGACAATTGCTCCGCCAAAAATGCTTCGAATATATGCGACAATTGCTTAGCCGACAATTGTTCCACCGAAATATGCTCCGGAGATACGACATTTGCTCCGGTGACAATTGCTCCGCAGAAATATATGCTCTGAAGATGACAGTACTTTAAATGGTCCAAAAACAACATATGTTCCTCAACCATAATTGTTCCACCGACATTTACTCCGCTGAAGATTAAACTCTTGAATGAATGCTCAAGTACCTTTGGTATGAAGTGCGCTTCTATATGTTATGCGAATCTCTTGTGATTCGATCGATTCAGTAACCATCGATTCATTCAAATATTTTATTGGCTGGTTTGTTTGTTTCACGTTTCTTTATACAGGGTGAGGGGGGGGGGGGGGGGCAGTCAAGCCCAGTGTTGTAAGGATGCGTGACCCTGCAGCCTGCATTTTTGTTTAGATTTGTTCATCGTTCACTGAACAACGAGGGCCCAATTTGTGACACTTCTAAACGCCCCCCCCCCCCCCCACCCCGTAAACGATTAAGGCTGCCTTATTGTCCAACAGAAAAGCACAAACTTCCAATGCATTTTGCATTCTTATAAACGGAAGGATTGGCAGGAAGTAACAGAAAATTGAAATTCAATAATCTAAGGAATTGAGGGGTCCTCTTACCTCCACAGTGAGGTAAGATGGACACTTCAACCCTTTAGAGACTATGACGTCATATTCCATAAAAAGCAATATGTGATAAATTTTATTGTTAATATGTGAAGAATAGATTGTCTTCTTGACGATGTGATATTTATTTAAAGGGGTAGTACAGATTTGGTAATGCTGAACTTTAGTAACCAACCCTGGACAGTTACTTGATAAACTAATGGTTATAACTCCACCATGCTCGAAAGGTATACAAAATTACAAATGACTTAGTAAAACGCCTGTTATCATTCAAAAAGAGCCATTTAAACTCAAGAGGGCGCTTTTCTAAAAAGGCATTGGTTTCAACCATTTTCATACAAAAATATGCATGTGGTGTTTTATTGGAATGATGATTAGATAGAGAGATCATGAACTATTCAATGATTTTGAAATTTTTTGAAAAAGTGCAAGCATTTTAAAAATATTTTTTGGAAAAAAATCATCTAATTATTTGGCATTGGGCGGCGGAGCAAATGTCGGCGGACAATTGTCGCGGAGCAATTTGCGGCGGAGCAAATATCGCGGAGCAATTGTCGCAGCTTCGGAGCATTTGTCGGCGGAGCAAATGTCGGCGGAGCAATTGTCGGCGGAGCAAATGTCGGCGGAGCAATTGTCGGCGGAGCAAATGTCGGCGGAGCATTTGTCGGCGGAGCAAATGTCGGCGGAGCATTTGTCGGCGGAGCATTTGTCGGCGGAGCAATTGTCGGCGGAGCATTTATCGGCGGAGCAAATATCGCGGAGCATTTGTCGCGGAGCATTTGTCGCATTTTTCGGAGCAAATGTCGGCGGAGAATATGTCGGCGGAGCATATGTCATGGAACCAAAAATTTCAGTACTGGCAAAATTTGTTGACAACAGGTGCCCCTTGCGTGTGCCCTTCAACCCAGGTCACTGCCAACCACACATGAATAATATTGTTGATATTGTTAATATGTTGATTTTTAGTAACCATCACGGAGGTTTGTTTTACATGTTAGCACCTTGCTTAGCTGTTTGTAATTGCCCTAGATATCATATTTACTTCCACCCGTGCAGCGTGGCAACGTCCTAGGAAGGCAAACCCCACTAGTATAAAGCGCATAGGGACATGGAATTGTGCTTATGTGTTATGCGCTATATAAAAGTGTTTAATTATTATTATTAGTAGTAGTATGTGCACAGTCGCAGGCCTACAAACGGAAGAAAGTTGCTCAAAGCATAAGGTGAAAAAGGTTGTATGGGCGCAATCACATTGTAACCGACCAGGAGTGGAAACTGTTGCCCCATCCTCTGCAAACCTTGAAACTGTCGGCTCCTCCTCTGCTGCAGGCTTTGAGACTGTTTTCTTATCTGCCTGTCGGATTTAAGTCCAACAAAATGGCTGTGTGTCACCAGTTATTGAAAAGAAGTGGTACATCAAACAGATCGCCAGCTACTTGCGAGAGGATGGCGACTTGCTTTGACTTTATATGAAAAACAACAAATACATGCATCACCCCCTCTCCCCCCCCCCCCCCCCCAAACAAAAGAAACAAATAATAAAACAAAAATACAACTACATAATGATAATACAATAAAGTACATAATGATTATGCCTTACGTGCAAAGGGGCAAGGTCTAGCCTGCGAGTGTGCACATTATAGAGCAATACGCATTTATTATTATGATGACCGCATGAATACGTTTTCAAAGCATCTCTGCTTCGATACAGTCAAACTTGTCTATAGCGACCACTCAAGGGACCGGCGAAAATCGGTCGTTATAGACAGGTGGTCTCTATAAACAGGTTGGTGGCCATTTCGAATTTCTGGTCGCATATTTTGCCTATTATGCACATGTGTAATTAATTGGCATATATACATATGCACGTGTCCATTGTTTGCTTGCATACCCCCCCCCCCCCCCCCCACTTAAAAAAAAAAGAAAAAAAAGTAATTTTATATGTGTATTGTATTTTTAGTGATATTAAAGGGGCATTCCCTCTTTTGCAAGCCAAAAATAATTAAAAAATATAAGTTGCCATACTAACCTCAAATATTATAGATCATGATTTTTAAAATTTATTCTGAAAAGATTAGGACTTGACAATGTATTTTGGTGGAGTTATGAATGTTATGATTTTTGTTATTACCTATAGATTAATAAAATGTTGGACGACGGTTTAATATCCGAACCTCACAATAATCTGTCTAGCTCCCTCTACGTTCGTTGGATATCATATGTGGTATGAATGTGATGCCCACCACCCATAATAGATAGCGCCACCAACGAGAGAGATCTGCACAACGAGAGAGAACTGCACAACAGCAGTGATCGCTATGAATGACGGTACCTACGGCTATGAAATTTCATACGCAGCATAATACAAGTATTATACAGATCTGTACCAAATTTGAAGCATTTTAAATTTTTTGGTATAGAGGGAATGTCCCTTTAAGTAAGTCTATTATCTATGCAAAATGTGTCAATGTGTTACGAAAGGCATTACAATAGCGAGCGCTTGTTTACAGATCTAACAGGATTCTTCAAGTCAATATGCATTGTTTGGTATTTACATTAAAACGAACGAGAACATACACTCTTAAAATGTTTGGCAAATTTAGTTGGGTAATTGTTGGTTGGTTAAACAGATTCATAATTCTGGGCAATTATTACACAATTGAGCCTTCAAGTGAACATCAGTTGGGCATATTTTAACCAATAGTTGTGTGGAAGGTATGTTGCCCAGTGTTGGGCGTTACCCAGGGGGTGTTTGGGCGAGAAAAAAACCTGTTTTGGCGTGTTCAAACACCCCCTTTTATAATTAAAGCCTTTCGTTCGCGTTTCATGTGTTATGCCTCAGTCTATAAATTGCTGACAAATTCCTTCTTTTTACCCGGATGTCGTATAGTATTATACCTGATGGAACGAACCCACATACCACCACCCCCTCTCTCCAAACTGTTTCTAAGGATATACCTAAGCTCTCGATCTCCGCAATGCACACGCGCCCACGTCAGATATAAATTATGTACAAACGTTACGTTGTATCATAAATATTTTCTTTGCATTACATGTATTATATGATTTAAGTTACAACATGCATACGTTTAAGAATATAATGGTACCTCATCATAATAAACATGTCGTTTTGCCCCCCCCCCCCCCCCAATAATTCCGAAAATTAAGAGAGAAAAACATGAACGGATATAATGCGAAAGTGCGGAAAAACATAAATATTAATAATTAACCTTCACAATTCTGCGTGTGTTTTTTTTTAAGCCCCAACATTTCGGTTTTGCAAATAGTTTTTCATCAAAATAATGATTAATTTCCTTTGCCAGCCTATTTTGATAGCGGGTACTACGATTTCGAAATGGGTTGGACAGTGCGATTTTTCAAACGCACAAGAAGGAAAGGGAGTTATAAATATAATGTACAACCCTCATCTGTCAATAACATCGACCCATACAATAAAACGATCTAAAAAACAATCTTTAAATCCGTTCGCAAGCGGTAAACACAGAGCAAGTCGGAATATCCTCAAACAGTTAATTTTGAACTCGGATAGGCAAAGCTGCAGTTGTCATGCATATTCTGGCCGAGAAAAGGCATGTCCTTGGCAAGATTATGTGTCGTTTTTGTTGAAAACAAAGAGTAAGAAATTGCTTAGATCCTTAATCCCAGGAGGCTTCATCCCATGGACCCTCTACTGGGATCATATCAATGTCGGCCCCTGCTCCCTACCCGTACATATGGCATGCTGACTATATACTCGCCAAATTAGCTCGTAAAAGTGTATTTCAAATATTCAAATTAATTCAATATTTTACTTTTTATAGGAGCACACAGCTGCAGCTCGAGAGATCTACATTACGGAAGTCTATAAAAGGATCTGGGGGCTCACTCCCATTGGACCCCATCAACATGATCAATGTCATTATTACAGGAGCACCTGCACAGATCCCATGCCAGGCTCCTCGCTACTGCATTGTCATGCACGCTATATTAAACCCATACAAAGTATTGTATATCTTTTAAACCCCATCTTGAGAGTGCTAAAATGCATACAAATCATAAAGAAAATTATTTGGTTTCATAAGTGCTAACAAAAATTAATATTTACAAGCTTTCGGGCTGATGCGCCCCCTTGGCCACTATTATGATGCCCTTGGACCATATGTCCGTGAAAATAAGCTAGGAATAGCTTCACTATTTTATACAATTGTATCAGACTTTATAGAAGTTCTGAATGTCTGAAATCTAAAGGATTACGGGGGCACCCCCCCCCCCCCCCCTGGACCCCATTAAGGCCCCCAATCTTGACTCAAACCATTCAGGGCTTCCAGCCATCAAGACGCTTTCAATGCTCAGAATTAAACAGGTGTTAAACGGTTTAACTGTTTACTGGTAATTGATGTCTTTTTAAGACTAGCTTATTAAGTTGATTTAATTATTAAGTACAATATTGGGCAAAGTTGTTATACGACCCCAAACAAATAAAGCATATATTTACAGATGAAAAGAGATCTTTTATTGTGACAGTTCAAGGATAAATCGAAAATATTTCAATGCAATGATAATATCACACGTGCCTCTATTGTATCGCTTGACTATAGTCATGCTTTATAATCTAACAAATACCGAGTGTCATTGGCGCCGCAAGTGGGGGGCAGGGGGGGGCGAAAAAGTGTTTTTGCCCCTCCTCCCAAAAAAAAAAAAAAAAAAAAAAAAAAAAAGAAAGGAAAGAAAGAAAAGAAGAAGAGTGGGGGAAAAATGTATGAGCTAAGACTTGTTAATTATAACGTTAGAAAACTAATGTATACATCCTTTTTAAGTTTGCGGTGCGCGCTTCGCGCGAGAACAGATTATCTCAGTTTGTTGTGTAACTTTCGTATGGTCTGGGGTGAGTACCTTTCTTTTTCTGTACCGTGCCACGTAGTTATCGTATAGGCTGGCATTGCTCTGGCTGCTTGTGTGACGTGCACCAAATTTCACCATTTCAAGTATATGAATGAAATCTGCCCCGGCCCTCGGTCGCTTCTCTCCCTCGGGACTCATTCTTGGATGTAGGCTTTGTTGTTGGATCATACTTAATGTGGCATAATGGTTTATGTTGGAACTGTGTATGACACTAAATACAATATGTGTGTGTGTGTTGGGGTGCATATTTATTAGTGTGTCAATTATTTGTTTTCTTCGTGAAAAATATCAGAAAATTTTCTGGTCGATCAAATCATAACAAGCTTTCCCAGATACAGTTAATCTAAAGCCCGAATTTCCTATCTAGGTATGCACCAGATTGCACAATTTCAAGTCCAACAAATGCAAAAGCTCCCTACCGTGGGAGGGGAACGGTCCCCCTCTCCCACACCCTTCCCCCGCGCATTCACTTCGCTCCCTCGGGCCCCCTCCCTTCGCTCCCTCGCAATGTCTCACTCTCACCTCTGGCTCAAAGTTATCAACCCTGTGAGTGTGGTTGGGCATCAGCCCCTACACGAACAAATCGTGAGCCCTCTTAGGTCTTTGCGACCCAATCCAAAACTGCTTCCGGCGCGCCTGCCGAGGGTTCCATGTGTAATAGCATAATCCGTTTTGAAAACGGAACAAATATATTCAAATAACAACTATTATTACGATTTAGAAATTCAAAGGTAACCAGGGCAAAGCATATACAGCCCATTCGCTGCGTCCCGAAAAGCCTTTCAGATTATCTTACACGAATTCGTATTTGCGTATTTCCTATTCATAAGCGAAACGGTGTGTAGGATAACTCGCGGTGAAGTATCTAATTAAGCATCCAATATCGGTAAGGCTGTATATTTACCGATGAAAAGAGTTCTTTTATTGTGACTCCAGACAGTTCAAGGATAAATCAAAAATAGTTCAATGCAGTGATGATATCAAACGTGCCTCTATTGTATCGCTTGACTAGTAATGCTTTATCAAGGGGAGAAACATCATCATCAAGTTCACGAACTATGGCGTTCGTGAGCGAATCTACGCTGCTCGAAAAAAGCTCAAGAACGCAACATCCACTCACCGAGTGTTCATCAATGAAAACCTCACCAAATCCAGAACAAATCTGTTCTGGAAAATCAGGAAGGCGACGAAGAACACCGAGCATCAAGTCTGGATCCAGGATGGTGTCGTTGTCGTTTAGACACCCAGCGGCGGACACATCAAGGTAACCAGAGAAAGCCATTTATCTAGACTGACTGATTTAGACTTTGAATCTTTCAAACATTCCTAAAACTGTAAAAGAACTTAAACCAGAACGTCAATGACGTAGCGCTCATCCGCCATCTCGCAACATCAAATATCGCAAATTTCATGTGGTACACTTTTCAACTGGTCAAAAAATAAAAATGTGATGCCCTGGAAGGGACATAAAAATTAATTTAAAAAAAATTAGAGTGAACAAAATATAAATTTGACGCCCCAGAAGGGACATGGGAACAAAAAAAATAACAAAAAAATAAAAAAATAAAAAAAAATAAAATAAATAAATTTAAAAAAAAATAAAATAAATAATAATAATAATAATAATAAATAAATAAATAAATACAAAATTACCATAATTAATTAATGGAGAAAAATTTCAAAATTCTGTGTAGAAGTTTAGTGTACCAAAGTTAGCTCTACCAGATAAAACAAACCAAATCAAAATCGGTCGAGAAATGAAGGAGAAGAAGCATTTTTTGTGATTTTTGGAATAAATTTGCATAAATTACCATAATTAATTAATGGAGAAAAATTTCAAAATTCTGTGTAGAAGTTTAGTGTACCAAAGTTAGCTCTACCAGATAAAGCAAACCAAATCAAAATCGGTCAAGAAATGAAGGAGAAGAAGCATTTTTTGTGATTTCGAATAAATTTGCATAAATTAGCATATATAATGAATTTCACGATTCTGTGTAGAAGTTTTAAATCCCCCTCCTAGCCCTATCTTATGAAACAATCAGAATCAAAATCGGTTGAAAAATAACGAAGAAGAAGCATTTTGAAAATTGTGGACGGACGGACGGACGGACGGACGGACGGAAGGACGGACGGACGACGGACGCCACGCCATGGCATAAGCTCATTGGGCCCTTCGGGCCGGATGAGCTAAAAAACACTCAAATTTATCTTTAAATGTATATTGAAATCGTTAATATTCATTGTTGGTGTAGTTCTGAAAATAACTGTTGGTATTCTTTCTAGGAGAGTTCTAAAAAAGAACTGTTGGTAGTCCTAGAAAGTACTGTTGATAGTCCTAGAAAGGACTGTTGGTAGTCCTATAAAGGACTGTTGGGATAGTCCTGAAAAAGACTGTTGGTATTCTTTCTAGGAGAGTCCTAAAAAGGACAATTGGTAGTCCTAGAAAGGACTGTTGTTAGTCCTAGAAAGGACTGTTGGGATCATCCTGAAAAGGACTGTTGGTATTCTTTCTAGGTATTCTTTCGGTTTTTTTCCCTTTCATTTCCCTTGCATCAAAAAGATATTTACGATTGAAGTGTTCAGATGTCAAATTATCCAATGGATCGTCAGAACCATGTTCAAAGTGAGTGCAATGAGTTAGTAAATGTCACTTTGCATTTTTGCTCATTACTCGGCCATATAAAGTCCATTTAACTTGAAATTTTCACACAACAGCCAGTGGACATATCAGATAACAACAATATACAATGTATCAATCACTCATCGCTTTTTGCACATGTCAACACAGTTACTAGATCCCTTGAAAATATGAAAGGTATGTTTAACATCAAACATTCAACAAACATTTTAATGGAATGTTCTCAAAATGTATTGTAATAATGTTATGTTAATGTTATACTTTGAGAACACTATAACGTTGTAATTATGTTATTATAATAATATCGCAATGTGATAACACTACAGTGTTGTAATAACATTTCGAAGACAACTAATTAATCACTAATATAAAATCATGACATAATATTATACAAATGTCGATTTTTACATTTTCTGGACAATTATAGCAACATTTTGTGCTACATTTATGTAACATATTTCTAAAAATGTAATTTAACTGTTGTGAGCTCTTTTTGAGACCACATGTTTTAACATTTTAACAACACTTTAGCATTAACATACTCAAACTAGTTAACCAATATGCTACATTAATGAAACATTTTGCAGAAAATGTCATTAAGCCATTGTGAGCTTTTTTTGAGACCACACGTTTTAACGTTTAAAAAACAATTTAGCATTAACATCATTTTCATATTTTGTAATCATGTTTTAGAAATGTCTTTTTGTTATTTTGTTTGGAAAATAAAATTTGCGTGTTATCTACATTAAAGGGGACCACCAGGCAAAGGACAAGACATTATTATATGTTTTGGTACCGTTTTGTGATATCAAATAGATACCCAACATTTTGCAAAGGGTTGTGTAATTCATAAACAAAGCAATTAACTTCCACCACTTACGGAACCACTGCTATTTCCTGGTTCCATACGGGCCAAGCATTTGCGAGTGCGCCAATGCTTTCACGCGTACGTCAATAGATTCCCGGATGATTCATTCGCTCTGCACAGTGCGCTCTGGCTCTACATGCATATAGTCTACGCAATTCAGACCGCATGAACGCATGGTTGAGAATGGTGATGCGTTTTCCAATTATATATTTTTTTCTGAAAACATATTTTTTTTGTGAACTTGTTGAAGGAATGGAATACTAAAGATGGTACCTTTCTATAATAAGAATACTATTTTTGGGTGGTGGTACCCTTTAATGAAACATTTTGCAGTAAATGTCATTAAGACATCATGAGCTTTTTGGAGACTACACGTGTAAACATAAACAAAACAAATTTAGCATTAACAAAATTATCATATTTTCTATCATGTTTTATAAAAGTTTTGTTTTGTATCTTTTTAAAAATCGCATCAAAATTGTATCTACATAAATGGAACATTTTGCAAAAAATGTCATTAAGCCATCGTGAATTTTTGTTTAAACCACACGTTTTAACATTAAGAAAACAATTCAGCATTAACATCAGTATTATATTCTACTGTTTTTGTTGTACTTTTTTTAGAGTAACAAATAACGTTTTATCTACATTAATGAAACATTTTGCAGAAAATGTCATTAAGCCATTGTGAGCTTTTTTTGAGACCACACGTTTTAACGTTTACAAAACAATTTAGCATTAACATCATTTTCATATTTTGTAATCATGTTTTAGAAATGTCTTTTTGTTATTTTGTTTGGAAAATAAAATGTGCGTGTTATCTACATTAATGAAACATTTTGCAGTAAATGTCATTAAGACATCATGAGCTTTTTGGAGACTACACGTGTAAACATAAACAAAACAAATTTAGCATTAACAAAATTATCATATTTTCTATCATGTTTTATAAAAGTTTTGTTTTGTATCTTTTTGAAAATCGCATCAAAATTGTATCTACATAAATGGAACATTTTGCAAAAAATGTCATGAAGCCATCGTGATTTTTTTTTAAACCACACGTTTTTTAACATTAAGAAAACAATTCAGCATTAACATCAGTATTATATTCTGCTGTTTTTGTTGTACTTTTTTTAAAGTAAAAAATAACGTTTTATCTACATTAATAAAACATTTTGCAGAAAATGTCATTAAGCCATTGTGAGTTTTTTTTTAGACCACACGTTTGTACATTTAAAAAACAATTTAGCATTAACATAATTTTCAAATTTTGTAATCATGTTTTATAAATGTTTTTTGTTAATTTGTTTGGAAAATAAAACTTGCGTCTTATCTACATTAATGAAAATTTTTGCAAAAGTTGTCATTAAGACATCATGAGCTTTTTTTGAGACTTCACGTGTAAACATTAAAAAAACAATTTAGAAATTATAATATTTTTCTATCATGTTTTATAAAAGTTCTTTTCGTGTCTTTTTGAAAATCGCATCAAAATTGTATCTACATTAACCCGATGCTTCCGAAATCTGTGGACCCCAAAAACGAGATTCTTTTCACTGATACGAGCCAAGCTAGGCCTCCACACAAAAGACCAGCGACCGTGTGTGCGTGCAGAGAAATCGATTTTTACGAACGCGTGTGTCCGCTTGATCTACAGAAATCAAGACACAAAAGACATCCTGTTTCTAGCTCTAGCTCATCATGTTGTTATTATGTTGTCGCGTTACCTGAAAAGAAAGAAAACACTTATCTTCCGGCAAGGGATTTTTTCCGCGTTAGTGTAACTGAACTATTCAAAACTTTGCTTTATAGTCTATCAGGTTATGTAAAGCAGCAATTTTTTTTGCTATAATCTTGGAAACAGTTTTTAATTTGTTCTAAATACATTACTGATGCGAAAAAGTAATGTTTCCATTTTTTATTTTTGGTCCCAGGGTGCATTTTGGCGATTTTAAAGATAATTAGCTAATTTGCATATTTGTGAAATAAGGTCAGGGATCATTTTCTATCTAGGAATAGTACAATATTGATAAAAAACTATTATTCTAGGGTATTTTGAGGCAAGGATTCCATTTCCGGTGCTCGTTTGTAAGTGCTGTATGGGAAACACTCTGAAATCCAAGATGGCTTCCCCTAATTTGCATATTTATGAATATTATTGATTTTCAGTGGCTACAGCCCCTAATAAGCAATAATTCCGGATTATTATTTGTCAGTTATGTTCTAAGTATGTATTTAAGATATCAAAGATGAGTTGCCATCATGGCAACCTCTAGCAATGCATATTATTTGCATAATTATGTATTTTACCTAATTTGCATATTCCCCCAAATCGAGTATATTAGGAACCCGGCAAGTAAAAAAGACAAGTAATACCACTTTTCCAAGGTTTTAGGGGGCAATGAATCCATTCAGGATACTTATTTACCTGTATCCCCTCGGGAACCCACATAAATCCAAGATGGCCGCAATTGTCATTTTAAAGTAAATAATGCTATTTGCTACTTAAATGGCATTTAATTTATAAAAGTATGATTTGCTTACTTTAAGCAAACAACTACATTGTGATTCAAGTATTCTAGTTGCTCATTCCAATAATTAAAAGTCAAAACATTATAATATCAATTTAATATAACCGAAATAATATAGTCGGGTATCATAACATGTGTAATTTAGGGAGCAGTCATCTTGGATTTGAGATGGATGCCATGGTGATACAGGTAAATAAGTATCAAAAATGGATCTGCTGCCCCCAAAACCTTGGAAAAGTGGTATTATTTGTCTTTTTTACTTGCCGGGTTCCCAATAAACTCGATTTGGGTGGAATATTGAAATTAGGTAAAATACATAATTATGCAAATAATATGCATTGCTAGAGGTTGCCACGATGGCAAATCATCTTTGATATATTAAATACATACTTAGAACATAACTGACAAATAATAACCCGGAATTATTGCTTATTAGGGGCTGTAGCCACTGAAAATCAATAATATTCATAAATATGCAAATTAGGGGAAGCCATCTTGGATTTCAGAGTGTTTCCCATACAGCACTTACAAACGAGCACCGGAAATGGAATCCTTGCCTCAAAATACCCTAGAATAATAGTTTTTATCAATATTGTACTATTCCTAGATAGAAAATGACCCCTGACCTTATTTCACAAATATGCAAATTAGCTAATTATCTTTAAAATCGCCAAAATGCACCCTGGGACCAAAAATAAAAAATGGAAACATCACTTTTTCTCATCAGTAATGTATTAAGACTAAATTTTAAAATGTTTCCAAGATTATAGCAAAAAAATTCACAACATTTATTTATACTACATTAGGGGATATACTATTAGATGGGCTAAATATAAAAGGGCGGCATCACGATAATGTTGATAGAACCTGTGGTTGTATATCAATAGTAATGGGCGGGGGGGGGGGGGGGGGCGCATGGGTAGGCGTTTATTATTCCAAAGTGAAAGTTTTATTGTCTGCTCGACAGAAATCCAAACACAAAATACTCGATCTCTTGATGCGCTACTTTGAAGCGTGTGTTCGTGAGAAAGAAATTGTAAACAGACGTGAAAGTGGTTATTTGCTTGTGGTTGGTAGGATATACAAAACAAAATTATTGGGTCTATCATCATCATCATCATCATCATCATCATCATCAGCATTATAATCATCATCATTATCGTGATTATCATCATCATCTGTCATCAATATCATCATCATCAAGATAATTATTATCATCTTCCTCATCATCATCTTCATCATCATCATCATTATCATCATCTTCATCTTCTTCATCAACCATTATCGTGATTATCATCGTTGTCATGAAAAAGAATGTCGGACGTATGCATGCGGTGAATTACAGTATGATGAAGTTTACGCGAGTGAAGTGACAGTATGGCAGTACATGTAATGGTAAAATCAGTATGTAATCAATGCATATAACATCGATTGTCAGTACAGTGTGGTATAATACGTTCATACTATGAGAGATACGGTACACTGCACATCTAAACGGTTGAGGCTTCACAAAGGTGGTACGCGCACAAAAGGCCGTTACCTTGTATACAAATAAATTCTATAGCTCAGTGAAGATCGCGGTTACAGTCAAGGAGCAACTTGTCGCGGTAATTAGCTAGCGGCACGGGCGTACTTAAGCCTACTGCCCATTAGGCGATCTGCACTTGCGATCTAGCCCGAGTTGCTAGCGATCTCAGTTCGGTGTGAATCGCACCAGTTCGCCGCGAGTCAGCCCGATCTCATTGCGTATGCGATCTCACGGCGACTTCCTATTGTCCCTATTTCCACGCATGCGCGTATCGTTAAGATTTAGAGCCAGGTATTGTTCGCTCTTGCTTGTCTTGACATCAGAATACGCTTTGCGAGTTTTTTTAATAAACCCAGTGCCCACCTTGCGATCTGCGCCTAGCGATCTTGCCCGAATAGGAGCGCTCCCCTGAGATCTGTTGTTCAGTCGCAAAGTGGGCACCAATGGCCGCACCAGATCGCTGTAACTCGCGTCCGCAAGGGTGGTGTCGGTTGCGGTCGCAATGTTTTGGACATGTTTACAAATTTCGTTCTCGATCGCATGTCGGGCGGGATCGTACAAAAAAAGCCATTTGGGCAATTGTTCATATTTCCTGATATCAGGAATTCAATCCTTGATATCAGGAATTCTGTTTTCAAATATCAATAATTAAATTCTTGATATCAGGAAATAAATTAATGATATCCAAAGTTCGATTTCTTGATATCCAGAGTTCGATTTCTTGATATCAAGAATTCGATTTCTTGATGCCAGGAGTTGAATTTTTGAAATCAGGAATTATCATTGGTTAGCAACAGAAAATGGTTTCTTGATATCAAGAATTCAATGTTCAGTTATGCGAAACTGCTCTACAAAGGAAATCACATATTAATTATTTAAGTAATTTAATTTCTAGAAATACTGGAATTTTATATAGGTTAAGGAGTTTTTTTCCTATTACTGTTTTACCCTCTTTGGAACATTGATATTATCATACATATATTATGGAATTTTAGCATGGGGAAATAGTTCATTATTATTACTTGATAAACTAGTTAAAATACAAAAGCGAGCCATTGGAATTGTTAATAAAACAGGTTTCTATGCCCACACAACAGAATTATTTTATTCAAATAGAGTATTAAAACTAACTGACTTATATTTGTATAATATTGGGATATTTATGTATAAATTGTCCAATAATGAACTTCCTGAAAGTTTTATGATAATATGTAAAAAGAATAATTATTTTCATACTTACCCCACTCGGCAGAGTGGTTCCTTTCATTTGCCACGAGCCCACGAACGAATAATGTTAAAATTATTGTTATTGCTTAAGTACTCGAAATAATTACTGTTTAGTTAAGTTTCATTAATTTATATAACCTTATTGTTCTTTCATAAGTAAGTTTCTATTGTTGTATTCTTATTCGGTTGGGTCGATTTTAATACCCTTGTAATATTTCTTTTTAAAGTGGTATAAAACAAAAAACAAAAACAAAAACAAAATTGTTGTTTGGCATGGCACCTTGTCGTCTTTTTTCTTTCTTTTATTCTTTTTTTGTCTTTCTTTGTTCGTTTTCTTTCATTACATTTCGTTTGATTACATATTGATTAGACACAATTACCCCTGGGAACCAAATGTTTTTACAAGCATTGCTTCTTTTTGGTTCCCCCATATTTCACGTTATGTTAATTACAAACAAATTGTTGATTAGGTAATATTTTATTGTATATTAGTCTACAATGTATTTATTTAATTGTATTTCGTTTATGAATGTATTGTTTGTTTGTATCATTACTTGTTCAACATTAATTTGTGAAATATGGAAATAAATTCAAATCAATCAAATCAAAGGCGCCCTGCAAGAATCAAGAATTATTTTCTTGATATTTTTCTTGAATTGTTGATATCAATAAATGATTTGCTGTTGGTAACTCGTGATATCAAGAAAAGGAAATAAATGTTCAAACGGCTAGCCATGCCTCGCCAACAAGTTCAGAATAACAAAAACGTGAATTCCTCGTTATTGTATTCAGTGGCGTAGCTACGGGGGGGGGGGGGGGGGGGGGGGCACTGGGGGCACGTGCCCCCCCCCCCCAATCGTTTGGCCAAAAAAAAAAAAAAAAAAATGACGACCCGACATTAGCCAAATGTGTCTATATCATTCATTATTATCATGTTTTATTAAATGTGTGATGATAATGATGTTATCACCGATAATAAAGAAGAACATAACGGTCGTTTCCTAGTACTAGCAATAGCGCACCTATATCAACCCTTCCAATAAAGCGCCTTATTCAAATTTTTGGATTGAAAAGGACTGTATATCTCGTTTTTTGCCGCGCGCTTCGCGCGCATACTGTTTCTCATATTGTAAGTTTCATTTCGGATTGCTTGAACTCACCTTTCGAACTGTGTTGGGCAATGAAATTTCTCAAACGCACACCTCAAACGAAGTTCATTAAACCCTCATCTATAGCACACCGTCACAGAAAATAAAATAATCTGAAATTAATAATGATATCTTTCAGTAAATTCGGTCCATATGCGCTGAACGCAAATCATTTTGGAATATCATGTCCCCCCACATTTGAAAGTGGAAGAGATTGTCCGCCTCCTTTTGTCAATATGTATGTTTGGTTCCATACTTATATACTTCGTATTACGTGATCTAGGTGTGCACCAAATCGCACAATTTCACGCCCCAAAATACAAAAGCTCCCTACTGTGGGAGGGGGACACCCCCTCCCACACCCTCCCCCACTCGGTCGCTTCGCTTCCTCACAATGTCTCCCCTCCACTTTTGAGAAGTTGTTGACGCCCTTGCTTAGTTTCATTGGAGCTCAATGCCCTAGACTATATCGATGTCTCTATAGTATACAGGATCACGTGGATCCATCTCATGCAAGGCTCAATCTTTCCTCGCAGCGAAAAAAATACACGGGGGCGGCGGGCGAATTCGCCCCCAAAATGCCCAAATTCGCCCCCGAAAAAAAAATTCGCCCCCGAAATTTTTTTTTTTTTTGGGGGGGGATTTTCTGGATTTTTTGTGGGATTTTTCTGTTTGGATTGTGATCAAATGCTTATAAAATGACTTACAGCATTATAGCTTATTAATCGCCCCTGAAATTCGAAAAAGAGCCCTGAAATTTGTATCCACCGAAAGTTGGAAAAGTAGCCCCCGAAAAAGGAGCCCCCGAAAATGGAGCCCCCAAAATAAAAATATTAATTTTTTCGCTGTTTCCTCGATATTCCCGTTTTTAAAATATACATTACGAGAAGGTTCACTATTATAATACAAATAAAATAAAATAATGACAAATAAAAAGACAATAATGACCATACTTCTACAGTGATATTTTAAACACCAATTTCAAAAAATTTCTCCACGTGGGTAAACCCCTTCCCACACCCCCCCCCCCCCCCCCAATAAGTATAGACAAGCACGGATATAACGACGTGAGCGTATTTGAGTCTGGTGTGTGTGCATGTACACGTAGGTTCGATTGTGTTTGTATACTTTATCATGAGGGAGATGCTTTAAGTCTTGATTTCTTTAATTCAGTATTATCAAATTTCCTTCCAAGTTATGCACCAGATTGAATTATTTCAAGTGAAAACTTGCAAAAGCTCCCTACCGTGGGAGGGGGGGACACCCCCCTACCACACCCTCCCCCCCTCGGGCGCTACGCTCCCTCGCAGTTGTGCCCCCCCCCCCCCCCCCAATCCGTTGACCCTCGCTACGCCACTGCTTACAATCGATTGTATCTCTTTCTGCAACGGGGCCTAGAAGTGACATGAATTCTGCACTTATCAGTAACAGCAAGAGAAAATTCCCGCGTTTCCTTCCCCTTTGAATATAACGCGAGTTAGTGTGGAAATGCCCATGATATATTGACACAGTTACATAAAAGTATGCCATTGGCATTATGGCAACGGTAATCTGTGGACCGAATTATTTGGAAACGTGATAGAACAATAACGCCAAATTAAACTTTAAATGAATTACCAAGTGTGACATTAAATGTCGCACTTGAATTCATTTTTTATTGTTGGAACATTACAATGAAATATTCCGTGGTCGAGCGAGTTTTAACAGGAGTCTTAAGGGACACAAAATATATGCAAATATACCGCACCCTGAATTCTATTTTCAATGCCACCTACATGCTTGATAATTGTCATGAATAACTATTCACATTTTGCGAACGCGTTGTACATGTTGTGCTTAGGCGTTGAAACGGAACGGGGAAGTACTTGCTATAATACGATAATTCCCATTATTTATGCGGCAGCTGAGATACAATGGCGTTCTTAGCCTTATGGCGAATCGTTGGTCTAATCTGTTTCATCCACGCCGTCCAATCACGACAGACGGGAGCTCCTCTAGAAGCGTGTGATACATTAACCCCTTCTCATCCTGGATCGGCTCAAACTGGGACCAGTCCTTACTCCATCACCGTACCAACCGTCTACGCTCCGGGAAATCCCGTGTCTGGTAAGTAATATTGGTGGCCCCCCAAAAAACGGAACGGGCTACTTGCCATGATAAAGAAACATGATTGACTAGGTTCACGTGATAGGGAATCTTTTACAAAGAAAATGATATCAAGAACAGTAATTTTGTTCGAGTTGTTTTTGTTTTAGGACGTCTTAAGTGAGACCATATGTCATGTTCCCATTTTTTCAATTTTTTTACCAAGTCAGTGCCTGATTATCTGATTATCGCCCGCCTCCTACGCCTATGGGCAATCAAAATCAGTTATTTCTTCCTCCATCACCGCAGTCACCAGTCACAGCAAGTAGATTGGCAGTGTTGGTACATCTACAATATAATTATATAGGAGCAGTCGTTACGGCATCAATATAATAGAGTATGCACCTCCTAACTACCTATAACCACTATATGAATGATATAAAGTAGACTAGCCGGGGACTGGAATTCTAGGACCAGTCTTTGTCCTTAACAACACCTTCGCCTACTACTAGCTATATATGAACGTTTTATAATGCATAGACATGGAACTTGGAAGCGTTTGATACTGATATATCAACATCACTCAACACTGAAGAGCACCATGCAAAGTTATAAACATGCGCTTAGTATATCATACATGCACTCTTATCATTCTTCTTATCTTTCCTGATGCTCTTGAAATTGCCAAAGTCCTACTTTTTTTAAAGGAACTAAATATACACCTTTCATTTATCGACCCATTCCTCTCCTTCCGATATTCAGTAAGAGAATTCTAAGGGCGGGGCTAAACTAAATTCGCATCACCGCCGGATACACAGGGTGGTCCCCAAAAACCGGAACGGGGCACTTCTCAAAATAAGTAACAACGATTGTGTCCATCAGATAGAGTGTCCTTTCCAATGAAAAACGATACCAAGAACAGTCATTTTGGACGAGTAGTTTTTGTTGTAGGACGTCTAAAAGTGAGACCATGTCAGGTTCCAATTTTTGCCATTTTTACCAAGTCAATGCCTGATAAATCGCACTTTCTGCCCGTCATAGAATCGAGCAACTACATGTATGCCCATTCTCTCGGCACACAATGCACACTAACAATGGCGCGCATATTGCTCGTCGTTCGACGCTATGACGGGCAGTAAGTGCGATTTATCAAGCACTGACTTGGACAAAATTTACAAAAAAGGGAACCTGACATGGTGTCACTCAAAGCGCCCTAAACAAAAACTACACGACCAAAATGACTATTCTTGGTATCATTTTTCATTGGAAAAGACACCCTAACCGATAGACATAATCATTTTGTTACTTTATTTTGGGAAGTGCCCCGTTCCGTTTTTTGGGGGCCACCTTGTATAGCGTTATGACAGGGTTGCCAATTTTGAACTATAGTGGTGAGGAGTGTGGAACTATGCGAGGGAGCAAAGCGACTGAGCGGGGAGAGGGTGTGGGAGGGGGAGGGGTGTCCCTTGGGTGGGGTGTCCCCCCTCCCAAGGTAGGGAGATTTTGCATTTTGGGACTTAAAACTGTGCAATCTGGAGCATACCTAGGAAGAAAATTCTGACTTCACGACAAGTACTATAATGTGGGTAAGTGCGTCATGATTCTACCGACCGGAAAAAGAGGTTATATTTGTTTCATGCAGAGAAACAAATATGCAACCCCAAAAATAATATTCGCAAAGTGACATATACAGTTCAAATAGTGCATCAAAAGCCTCATTATCTATGATACAACAACATGAACGAAGTATTCCTGACATAGACAAGACCGAATCCCGAGGGAGCGAAGCGATCGGAAGGGGGAAGGGTGATGGGAGGATATGATTGTAGGTGGGTGTCCGTTTTTACTTGAAAATTATGCAATCTGGTGCATACTTGACATTTGACACTTGACAATTTTACTTGACATGAAGTAAAATCTGAGTTATCTTGTGTAATTAAATACCCCCTTTTCAATCACTAGTATCGAATTAGATATAAGCCATGATTGAAATGTTATTTTTGGGGGGCAAGAGCCCCCCCCCCCCCCACCAGTAGACATACGCCAGCATAGGCGCCGGAAGTGGGGGGGAGGAGGGGGCAGGGGATTTTTTTTTTGGGGGGGGGGGGGGGGCGACCGCCCCCCAATCCCAAAAGTGGGGGGCAAAACGCGTTTTTTCCCCCAAAAAAAGCCCCCCCCCCCCAACAAAATATTTAAAAAAATGTATAAGCTAAGACTTGTTAATTCTAACGTTGAAAAACTAATTAATACATCCATTTTAAGTTTTCGCTGCGCGCTTCGCGCGCAAACAGATTATCCCAGTTTATTGTGTAACTTGCGTAACTATGGTCTGGGGTGAATACATTTTTCTGTACCGGGCCACATAAGTCCCGTATATATACATGATATCTAAGCTGGCTTTGCTCTTGCTGCTTGTGTGACGTGCACCAAATTGCACTATTTCAAGTATATAAATGCAAAATTGTCCCCGTGGGAGGGAATACCCCCTCCCAAACCCTCCCCCTCTGGCTCTTCCCCAGCCCTCAGTCGCTTCGCTTCTTCGGGGCTCATTCTTGGCTGTATGCTATGTTATTGGATTATACATTTTGTGCCATATTTATTAGTGTGTTCATTATTTGTTTTCTTCGTGAAAAATATATTTACAATTTCTGGTCGATCAAATCATAACACGCTTCCCCAGATCTACAGTTAATCTTAAGCCCAAATTTCCTATCTAGGTATGCACCAGATTGCACCGTTTCAAGTATATAAATGCAAAATCTTCCCCGTGGGAGGGGGACACCCCCTCCCAACCCTCACCCTCTGGCTCTGCCCCAGTCCTCGGTCGCTTCGCTCCTTCGGGGCTCATTCTTGGCTGTAGGCTATATTATTGGATCATACATAATGTGGCATATTTATTAGTGTGTCAATTACTAAGTATATGTTTTCTTCGTAAAAATATATTCAAAATCCCTGGTCGATCAAATCTCCGAATTTCCTATATAGGTATGCACCAGATTGCACCATTTTAAGTATATAAACGCAAAATCTTCCCCGTGGATTTTCTGTTTTTCTGTTTTTAATATATATTAACGGTTTGCCACAATCTACAGATTATTTCAATTTGTTATTCGGACAAGATTCGAGTCTGTTTCATGCCTTCCCATCTGGAACTCATTGTTTTTAACTTAAAGGAGATTAAAAACAATTCAATAGATGTTTCAAAATGGTGGTATGTTACTAAAATAACAATTAACACCACAAAACCAAAGTACATGTCCTTCATATATAAATGTTTTTGTTGATGTTGCAAAAGAAGTAGTACGTGCAATTTGTTTTATAGGGTCTATGTAACATACTAACGCTTCATTTTGTAATTTACAATGTCTAGATATGTTGTACAAATTTGCTATTGGGTCTGTAATGTATGACTTGGTATATCCCCGTGGGGGGGGGGGGGGGGGGCACTCATGTATAATGTAAGACGGGTATGTGCCGCTTACAAGACCCCCGTTTTCACACCCGATTGACGCCTCAAGATACCCGATTTTCAAAAATTGCGCTCCATAGACCCCCGGAATGACTTGGCTAGGTAGTTCAGTAGCGCCAAGTCCATTATTCTTCTTCTAGTCAGCTCCTTGACCACCATTTGAAGGTTTCCGTAGGTCTTTGGTAGCTCCAAGTTCATGTATTTTGCCCGTATTTTGTAGTTTTAGTCTGCTCCTTAGACCCCTTAACTCCCGTTTCAGGGTTTTTGTAGCTCCAAAGACCCTATATTTTGTGCTTGCATGTAGTCAGCTCTTAAGACCCCCATTTCAGAGTTCCGCGAGGCACACCCCCGTCAAAAAATAATTCGAGTCCCCCCCCCCCCCCCCCCCCCCCCGGGGGTATATCATCATTTACTTCATGATTGTTCTGATCATTGTTTTTAAAATGTCACGATGCCAGATTTAAAGGGGTAGTACAGTTTTGGTAAGGCTTACTTTAGTAACCAAAACCTGCACAATAACACTACAAACTAATAGTTATAACTCCACCATGCTCGAAAGGTATAGAAAATTACAAACGACTAAGTAAAAAGCCTGTTATCATTCATAAAGAGCCATTACAACACAAGAGGGCGCTCTCTAAAAAAAATTGGTTTCAACCATTTTTCATACAAAATTATGCATGTGATGTTTTGTTGAATTAATGATTAAATAGAGAGATCATCAACAACTATTTTTAAACCTCTTTTGACAATTTTTGAAAGAGTGTAAGCTTTTTTTTTTATTTTTAAAATCATCGAATATATCTGGGCCTCAGATTTATTACGATCAGATATATTTATTGATATTTTAGCCGTTTCTGAACCGACTTTGATCAAATAAAGTTTATTCTGCCATTAAAATTGTATGCTCTTTCAAATTTTACAGTCAGTCTTTCTATACAAAAACTGAACAACCCCTTTAAAATAAGCATACATTATAAGCCAACAAAAATAAAAACCTAAGTTGGTAAACAATTCATTTCATATAATATGCAGGTAGCAACATTCAGAGAGGAATTCCCGATGATCTAAACCATCGTAATAGTTTCCATTATTCAAAATATATCTGATGAGAAGTATGTTGAATGATTCGGCATACAACCCTGTAAATGTATTTTAAACATATTTCCTCTTTAAGTGGACTTATAGTAATATTGTCCAAATCCTCTTTATCCAATTGGAATTTTAGCGGTTCCCTCATACCATGTACCCTACTACCCATGCTCATACATTGTTGTATTCGTATTAACAATAAAAGCATGGACATGTTTCGGTTTTTCAAATTTCCCTTTCGTTAAAAAGATATTTACGATTGAAGTGTTTAGATGTTAAATTATCCACTGGACCGCGAAAACCATGTACAAAGTGACTGCTATGAGTTATTGCATATCACTTTGCATTTTTGCTCACTACTCAGCCATATATCATCCAATTAACTTGAAATGTTCACACAACACCCAGTGGACATATCAGATAACAACAATATACATTGTATCAATCACTCATCACTTTTTGCACAAAATATGTCAACGAAGTTAGTAGATCCCTTTACATATTGTAAATACGTTGCACATAGAATTATACAAAATGTTGACATCTTTATTGAAAATTGTGAAAGGACTTGCCTCTATTAGCAGTCTTCGCTATCGCTGGTTCCTTTTTACCCACTCCAACGTCTGGCAATTGTGATTATACTGTGATTTATGTTATCTTTGTAACTGATATCTGTTTTGCAAATAAAGTTCATTTCATTTTATAACTTGATTATTATTGAAATACTAATATCAGAAAAAGGTTTGATTCTCCGTGGTATTATATATAATACATTATATTATACATTTGTCGCACCACATCATAATGATAATAATAAAGAAGTCTTCTAATGCGCCAATTCCACCTTTTTCAAGGTGCTAAGGGCGCATTTAACTCATCTTTACAAAAAGAGAAGGGAAACAAAAAACATGAACATTAGAAACATAAGTATGAACAACTTTGATACATAAACATATATATCAAAACAGAAAATGAAAATACTGGAAATTACTGAAATGCAACTTGGAAAAGTTAAGTTTTCAGACTAACCTTAAAAGATTCTGAGGATGTAATGTTTCTAATGTGTTGGGGGAGCTCATTCCAGAGTGAAGGACCCGCATGTGCGAAAGCCCTGTCCCCCCATGATTTTTGCTTGGTGGGATAGAAAGTAAGCCAGACTGAGATCGGAGGGGTCGTGTAGGTTTGTATTGTTTTATCGAAGAAGCAATGTAGCTAGGGGCAGAACCATGTATACAGTTACACGTTAATAGCAAGATATTTAAAGGGGAAGTGTCTACAAGCTTTTAAGCAGGTTGGGTGATAAGGGAACAATTTTAGATACCTTTTAGCGAATGTTTGAACAGATTTTGATAATCCAATCAAGAATTATGATTTTTCAAAGTTTTGATCAAAATATTGTTTGCTGCCCTCTCAGTCGGCTCGTTGCCAAATCTGTGATGTCCCAGATGAACAACTCCCATTGGAACTGTACAACAAAACTTCACAAAATGTCACTTTTCATGAACAAGCATCGTCCATCTACTCTCATTCTAAGATATGTTAGAGAAGAGGTAAATGGGCATGCATTTAACTTTAAGGTAAAACTTCCTCAACTGGTCCAGTGAAATCCAAGAAAAATATAAACATATAAAAATATGTGTACAATAGAAAACCTAAGGGGCCATTTTTTGAAAAAAAAAAAAAAGTGGAAGGTTGTTCTACTATGGCATCACAGACCTTGGCAAATTGCCATCTAGAGGGGGCGGCAAACAAAACTTACCGGAATCATAACTTTTGAATTGAAAATCCAAATTTGCTCCAACTTTAACTATTGGGCTTCTTAAATTGTTCTCCTTTCATTCAATCCACATTAGTACTTGGGGAAACTTCCCCTTTAATGTAATGCGTTGATCAATTGGTAGCCAATGTAGTGTCTGTAGTCAGTGGCGTAGCTACGGGGGCACGGGGGGGGGGGGCACGGGGGGCCTGTGCCCCCCCAATAATTTTGAAAAAACAATAGAAAACCTAAGGGGCCATTTTTTGAAAAAAAACAAAGAAATACATAAGGTGTGCCCCCCAATAATTTTGCGTGCCCCCCCCCCCCCCCCAATCACTCCGACCACGCTACGCCACTGATTGTATTCCTTGACAATGGGTGGAAATAGGGGCCAAGCTATGACCCCAAGGAGGCCAAATTGAAAAGATCGTGTACACAATGGAATTAGGCTGACTCACTGCGAACTGATGATTCCAAGGTCGCTAGCCCTATGCGATCTTGTCCGAATAGGAGCGATCCCCTGAGATCTGTGTTAAGTCGCAAAGTGGGCACCAATGGCCGCACCAGATCGCACCAGATCGTCGCGAATGCAATCGAGACCGACCTGGTCGCCAGATTTTTGAACATGTCAAAACCCCGGCGACCGCAACCGACACCACCCTTGCGGACGCGAGTTACAGCGATCAGGTGCGGCCATTGGTGCCCACTTGGCGACTTAACCACAGATCTCAGGGGATCGCTCCTATTCGGGCAAGATCGCTCTAGATCGCTAGGCCCAGATCGCCAGATAGGCACCGGGCTTAAAGGTACTTCAGATTCGTCAAATCAGATGCGCGGCGCCATCTTAAGTACACGTTGCGCACGGTGCGTGATGCACGTTAGCTCAGTGTCATGCGGTGCGCGCAAACTAGCCCAGTTCAAAATGGCGACCCGCTGTGTAGCATCCCCACGCTTGATGCCCTTTAAGAATTGGGTCAGGCTGCGCGCATGCGCATTGCTGGTTCTGTAGCTTACGTGATAATCTCGCAAATTGCGAGCTTTCACGTGACTTTGATAAGCCCTTCTTTGAAGTGGAATTGTTGGTAACTACGGTAGTGAATATGGCAGAATGGTGAGGTAATTTGAAGTACAATTTTCGCTCTTTATTTTGACATATTACTTGCATTTGTTGGGTGGAATTTAGACATTTTACGGGCTTATGAATGTTCGTTGCATTGTACCTTAATTTAGATCGTCTTTTTGCAGCCTTTTTGAAAGCTGTTGTTCCTTCTTGGAACTTGACCCGATTAAACATCAAATCTAATTTTCTCTCGAATGGTTATGAAGTTCCAACAATGAGCGTCAACATGATATCAAAATCGATTCGAGGCACACATTTTCAGATGGTTTTTGAAGGACCGTAAAATGAGATAAATTTCGATTTAAGACGAAAGTGACCAACATTCTCCGAAAATCTCCGAAAATTCTGAGTGGTTGGTTATGGAATCATGATAGGTCAGGCACAATTTCATGACTACGTAACCGGCTTCTTCGATGATCGCTCGATCGAAAGTTTGCGTAACCTTTCATGATTCTGTAACCAACCAATCAGGTAACGCGATTTTCGAAGAAATCATGGTATTTCCATTTTTGACAAACTCGTAAGTGTACTTGATGGTTTTAATTGTGGAACTTGACTCGATTAAAATTAAACATTATCTGGAAGTGCCCTAAAACGGAATAACATATGATACTCTTTATAGTGATATAAAAATGTCAAGGAGGCAATTGGATTTAGATCGCTTTTGCGAGCATTTTAAAACAAGTATAATAAACAAATTCTGGATAATTTTGAATCGATTATTTTGCTAATTTGTTCATGTACATATACATGTACTTACATGTATGACATTGCAAGAACATAAAAATGTGAAGTACATTCTTTAAAATAATAAATAATAATAATATACTCGATTTATATAGCTCCTAATATGATTGATAATCATCTCTAAGCGCTTTACAATGATAATATTACCCCCGGTCATAGGATACAATGCAAACCAGCACACATTGTGCGCACCATCTCCACTCCCTGGGGAGCATTCCTTCCAAGCGGCTCATGGGCATTGAGAAGATCCTTCACATATAGGCTTTCACCTCCTACCGGGTCCCCATTTATACACCTGGGTAGAGAGCAGCAAATGTGGATAAATTGTCTTGCTGAAGGACAAAGGCAGTGGGCAGGGTTCGAACTCGGGATCTCATGATCGCTCTACCAATCTTGCCACAACCACATCCACAACCAAATAAGACCCCAACCTCTAATATTGATTAAGGAGAAGGCACGATATCAGCGTCAGAAGTGAGCTCATTAATATGCAAAATGTGCGCACCGTGCGGTGTTCATGAATATCTAATGAGTACCAGGAAGCTGCCCCACGCAAGTTGCTCTCTTACTGGTTAGGGTTAGCAATACCGAAACACATACAATCCACTGACCTCTACTAATGGACGGTCGGCAGTACGTTGATTGGCCATTCAAAAATGAGGCCGCCGCGCGCGCACGGCGGCCATATTGGCACCATCATAATGGACCGTCGATAACCCGCTGTTGATAGTGTGTAACATTTGTAAACATTTTTCAGATTAATTTTACCAATTGTTCTCGTTAGATAAAAAGAAGTATTGATTGTATTCTGATTAGGGAAGGCACATTACATGGCATTTGGCTGTACAAATCGAAATGATAATGACATAAAAAAGGCTGAAATCACGTTTCATAGGCGAGTTGTTTTCAGTCATTGGGCCGCCTACAGTCCCATGTGTTATGTTTTGTGTCAGAACAGATTATAGTTTACCTCTTATATTCACATATATATATTAGGTTGCTACATTTAATATAAATAGTGTACTGTACTGATAGATTTGTTTAAATATTTAAATAACACAAGTGAAATCGATAAGAGATTTAGATACGGGCAGGCAAATAGATGACAAAAATGTGATTGTAAACTTTAAAGTGTATTTTTGATATAATTGAATAAGTGATTGGGGTTTGAAAATGTATGTTTGAATTCATAAAGCCTATACTAAGGCTAGGGTTTTCTGTCGAGACAGTGACTCATTAAGTTAATTACAGCCCATAAAACTAGTGAAATAATGAAAGAAGATACATTTGTATATGAAATATTGGTATTATGCACTCATTTGAATTTACAAGGAATCATGGTGAATTTTGAGGGGATACCGAGTCATTGTGGAATTAATGCAATGAAATGGTTGATAGAGAAGCAAAACATGGCTTGGGGAAAAAAAGGAGATTTGTAATCAAGTGAAATGAATAGTAGGATTAAACAAAAGTATTATGTTAAATGGCAGCAAAGATGGGAGGACTTTGAATCTTCCTTGGAACATATTCAAAATAATGTAATTCAGTCGTATAATATAGGCCTACCATTGTAATTTGAATAATATTAAAATTGTAATCTATATTGCATCGTTTACGGATGGGAAATATTGGTATGTGTATATCATGGGCATAATTTATAGAAAGATACATAATGTATTTTTTTAACTTGAGGAGCAATTAATTTGAGTTGAAACAAAAAAGAGAAAAGAAGGAAGAAAACAAAAACAGATTGGCTCAAAATGAATGAAGAACGGCAATAAACACAAAACAACAGCAACAACACCAACGACAACATGTCTCTCGAATTAATGTAAAGTATTGACTGTTTTATAACATCTAATTCTAATAAATAGAGGTTGCATATGGTCGAACTTCGAATTTCTTTAGAAGTGTTTTATAACCTCCATGATCGATCCCTGATCGATGATCATAATGATTTAAATCAAACCATTTATAAGGTAACATTATGAACCAAAACTCACAAAGCATGCCCTTTGAAATAGTAATCTCAGGAAGAACGCGGAAAACATGTTACCAAATAAATTGAAAAGGAAAGCAAACAAAGATTGGCTTTCTTTTTATGATATTTTGATATACGAGGATGGCGTGCCATATGGTATAGTAAAGTAATGCATGAACGCATGGTACAATTAAATAAATTAATGAAAACAGCAGAAAAGTTATTTCTTGACATGGGGAACAAAATCTTGTTAAAAACAAGGGGAAAGTAAGAGATAAACTAGGGGCGAGAACTTTATAAGATCGGGTCAATAGCAGGAATCCGAGGGAATCTCTCCGGGCAACGCCGGCGCGCATGTACCTTACGTTACCGTGTAAGCATCATAACAAATGGCGAATTATCATTGCTTGAGCTGTGATTCAATACGCTGGATAATTTTAATTAATCATGCTATAGTATTCAATCACTAAGACTATGTACTTCACATATATGATCATATTTCATTCCTGGGGGGATAAAGGGATATTAAAATGCCATGGTGAGCAACAACTCCGTAGCAAGTATAATGCACTACCACGTTAGTGCATTATCCGCTGTTACGGGTTGATGGTCCCAACATGGCGCGCGCCCGCAGCCCGCGGCCTCAATTACTGAGCCATGACCACCCGTCCATTAGTAGAGGTCAGTGATACAATCTCTGTTGGCATGGAAGGCACGCACACACGGAAGATTTTGCTGCCCCTATTATTGTATTACGTAGGTACATGTAATGGGAATACTGGCTGTCACTGCGAAACGCAATTTCTCTAAATTTTGGCTAGTACATCGTACATTCACTTATGTACGAAATTATGTCAAAGTTGTAAGTAACATTACATACTTTGTACAGTTACCAAGTGCTGAAGAATTTATGATACGTCACATGTTTTAGATATTTCGATAGCTTATTTTATCAGCTTTCAGGTGATATAACACATTCGGTATGTCTGCATTCATAATATAACTTGTTAGACGATTAAATAGTGTAATGAGTGTGGTATTCTCGGAACCGAATATAGTCGGGTCCCGGGTGTGAGTATGTGGCACGGGGCCCGTATTAACTCGGTTCCAGGAAGAAACGGGTTAATGCAACATTTCGCCAAACAAATGTCATTTAGCCATCGTGAGCTTTTTTTGAGACCACACGTTTTAACATTTAGAAAACAATTCAGCATTAACATCATTATTATATTCTACTATTGTGCTTAATGAATATTTTTGTTGTACTTTTTTGAAAGTCAAAATAACGTTTTATTTAAATTAATGAATCATTTTGCAGAACATGTCACGAAGCCATCGTGAGCTTTTTTGAGACCACACGTTTTAACATTTCAAAAACAATTTAGCATCAACATCATTTTCATATTTTTTAATCATGTTTTAGAAATGTTTTTTGTCAATTTTTTGGAAAATCACATTAACGTCTTATCTGCATTAATGAAACATTTTGCAGAAAATGTCATTAAGACATTATGAGCTTTTTATGAGACCACACGTGTTAACATTTAAAAAAACAATTAAGCATTAACAACATTATCATATTTTTCTATCATTTTTTATAAAAAATGTTGTTTTGAATCTTTTTGAAAATCGTATAAAGAATGTATCCACATTAATGGAACATTTTGCAAAAAATGTCATTAAGCCATCGTGAGCTTTGTTATGATACCACATGTTTTAACATGTATATAAAATGTTCTGGAACATTATGAGGACGTAATCAAAACAGGTTTACAACATTTATACATGTATAATGTTTTGTGTTAGCTAGGAAAGATCACTATTCTAAGGGTTGTGGGGTTCTCTAGCTACAGCTGTACAGTTAACTCTTCATCCCCAAGTTCTCTGCAGATGTGCGGACAATAGGGAGTCTTCCGCACCTTCTGGACAAGAATTATTTTTAATTATTTAATTAAATAGAGGGTTCTAAAGGCAGCGGCAGCATAGACATTAAGGAACACTTACATTGTTTTACTCGTTTGCCTAATTTATCGACAGATGTGTATTACTAGATTTCTCACTGAGTTATATAATTTTGAGTTCATATGATGTTAAGATGTGATTATATATTATGATAAAACAAACGTACCTTTACACACTGGCATCGGATCAGACCACACAGCGGTACTAGCGCTAGTAGCGCCTTCAGCACATGTAAGCTGTTCGAACCCTACCAACATCCATGAACGCTCTCCCCAATCGGCGTGGCAGTAGAACTCACATGTCGCTCCACCGTCAACGCGACCCTGGGGATCGCAGTTAGTAGAGTTGAGTGGTGGACGTAGAGTAAGTCGACACGGATAACCTGTAGTCAAGCAACAATACAATATCATATTATCAGTAAGGTAGCATGATCCCATGCATGCGGCCGCCAATATAATTTGACTCAACATTAAGGATACGAACTGTTCTCTAAACATGTACATAGAGTCTGCCTCGATCGTCCCCTACCCAGTCTGAGTCACTGGACATCTGCCATCGTTAACCATGACAACATATACTACTACTTCTACTGTTACTGAGTATAATAACAATAATCATACTCATAAATCATACTCATGATGATATTCATGAATAATAACAAAAGTAATGCCTTACAATTATGAGATTAAAATGAGAACGAAAATGGGATTCCAAAAGGATTAGAAACCAAGACCTCCAGATTGCTAGACCGGTGCTCTGACCGACTGAGCTATAGAAAACCATATGACGGCATTCGCCCCAGAAGCTCCTTAATTGTATTGCTCGTAAGGTCAGAAGCTATTTTAAACCTGACATAAACCCGAAGGATAGAATTCAACTTGGGATATTATATGCGCGGGATCACCGAAGTGATGCAGCTTTTTTGAAAACTGATTCAATTTAAAAGAAACTGAACCGAAATATATAATAATTATGTTTAAAAATTAGCAAATAAAACGCGATTCCAATGGGATTCGAATCCGAGACATCCGTATTGCTGGACCGGTGCTCTTACCGACTGAGCTATAGAATTGTTGATGAATAATATATTACAAAATAATGCCAAAGGAACAAAACTAAAATTGTGAGCAGTACAAATATTACATTTAAATTGTACCTGCACTGTTCGCCGTGTTGAGTAATTCTGCCAACAGGACCACCAGACTCCAGAAAACAAACCATTTTGGATTCATGGCGGACATCAACAAAATTGTACTCGGACAGAGCCGCAAGCCTGCAAATCTGCACCGAATTAGGCTTGATATTATAAGTGGTTATATCTTTTCTGGTATGCAACGTGTTAATGTCGGTTGGAGGAGGTTCCTACTGGATGCTTGGACCCTATGGATGCCTTCTCACCGAATGAACCTTCCACCACTCAAACAACCAAATATATGATGTTTGACATTGTACTTCAGAAAATATTACCTGATTTCATATATATTTTATTTTTTATTTTTAGGGGGAGTAGTCTATCACATACTTGCATCCCATTGGTCAAACAGCCTACTAGTCAACCAACCAAATACTTGATAATAACTCCTGCACACGGTTCAGTGGAAGAGGTGGGCTTACTTAATTTTGTAATTTTGTTTAAGGGGGAGTGCCTTGTCATAGGGTGTACTGGCCATGCACCACATGGTAATACCCAAATACAATATAAGCATACACACACACAAAAAAAAACACACATATACACACACACACACACACACACACACACACACACACACAGGCACCATACTGTACATATGCATTATAATCAATTGAGTAGTAGACCATGCCATGCATACAATCTGATTGTAAAACAAAATCTAGCTAAATCTTATTAAAAGTCTTTATTAATTCCAGCAATACAACTTGGGAAATAAGCATGACCAGTGGTAGCAAGAGAAATTGGGAGGACCCTTCATCATGTCGAAGTCCACAGATGTGAGAAATTTATAATCATTAACACATTAACACGCGGTCGATCAAAGGCGTAATCAATATGCTCACAGCTGATTGTAAAATTGCCAATGTGGATATTTATGTCAATCTTACATTTGGAACCACTCAGATTGCACCATCTACATCAGTCAAGAACCTTGGTGTAATTTTGTATTGTAACATGTCCATGTCTGACCAAATAGACCAGCTTTGTAAGTCTGTACGATTTCAGTTGAAAAAATGTATCACATATAAGAAAGTATGTATCTGAAGATGCACGTCATCATGTGATTCGCAGCCATGTTCTTTCCCGGTTGGATTATTGTAACGGGCTGCTTACAGAAGTTCCTCAAATTTATATAACGAAAAACGTACTTATTTCCTTCTTGATTCGCTATTATTTAGTTTGTCAATATTTTGTTGATGATTTGTTGTTATACTGCATATTATTGTAAGCGCTGTGATATAGTGTACTATGAATAGCGTAGCTAAATGCCTACTTCTAATAATAATAATAATAATTTACATATTTGGTTTATTTGATATGTTATATAATTGTATTACATTTTGACAATGCAATATATCTACAATCTGTATTTGATTGCTGTTAATAGAACACACAATATTGGTGATACAATAATTAAAATAATTAAAATGAAAACAAAATAATAATTTGGCGAACTGTAATTGACCACTTAAAATCTTCGATTAGGCAAGCTCGCATGGCAGGGGTGTCGATCCTGGGGGGGGGGGGGGGGCAGGGGGGGGGGGGGCGGTCGCCCCCCCCCCCCCCCCCCAATGAAAATATTGGGGGGGGCGAACATATCATTTCGCCCCCCCCCCCAATAATTCCGAAAATGAGGAAGAAAAAAATCGAGTGATATAATGCCAAAGAGGGGAAAGACACATTTATCAATAATTAATCTTCAAAATAGCCGTTTTTTAGTTTGAAAAGGACTGTAAATCTCTTTTTTGCCGCGCGCTTCGCGCGCATACAGTTTCTCATATTGCAAGTTTCATTTGGGTTGCGGGAACTCACCTTTTGAAATGTGTTGGGCAGCGTAATTTCTCAAACGCACACCTCAAACGAAGTTTATTAAACCCTCATCTATAGATAGCACACCGTCACAGAAAATAAAATAATCTCGGTACGTATGCGCTGAACGCAAATCAAATTGGAATATCATGTCCCCCCACATTTGAAAAATGAGCAGATTGTCCCCCTCCCTTTGTCATTATGTATGTTTGGTTCCATACCTATATACTTCATATTACGTGAAATTTCTGTCTCAGGTGTGCACCAAATCGCACAATTTCACGCCCAAAAATACAAAAGCTCCCTACTGTGGGAGGG
>JBAMJV010004717.1:0-74630 GCA_037951105.1 Echinarachnius parma
GCCAACATCCTCCTTCATGACAGGGGCAAAGGACTGGGGAGAAAAGGGGGAAAAGTATACTCATCACCCCCAAGGACTTGTGAAAAACTGAGGATAAAGGGTCAAGTCATGTATATTCATTTTTAGAATCACGTGATTATACGGTAAAAACAGTTACATACATGCACCAGAAACAATATGAAGAAATCCTTGTTTTAAAAGGATCTATAGTTAAACTGTGTTGGCATGTGCACACAGTGATGAATGGTTGATACAATGTAGATCGTTGTTATCTGATATGTCCACTGGGTGTTGTGTGAAAATTTCAAGTTAAATGGACGTTATATGGCCACGTAATAAGCGAAAATGCAAAGTAATATTCCCCAACTCATTACACTGATTTTGTACACGGTTATGACGGTTATGACTATCCAGTGGATGTTTAAAAATCCGAACACTTCCATCGTAAACATCTTTTTAATTAAAAGAAAATTTGACGAACCAAAAACTGTTCCGGACTTTTATCGGTAATACGGATACAACACTGTATGAGAGAATCACTTGATTTATGAATACGTTTTGTGAATTTGGACAATGTTACTAGATCCCTTATATGCTTTATGTGAAAATGGAAGGATGGTATTCGGCCAAAAGACCCTATACCACTTATACCCATCGCCACCCCCGGTGACAATTTGTCAGTTGGTGTCCTTAACACTTTAAAGTGCCAGGGATTGTAATGCTCTATGGCATTCATATTGTAACTCGCAAACATGCGAGCTTGGCACTCTATGAGTTAACCAGTATTCAGTCATTATGAATATCGGTCCTTATGAATAGCGGTCCTTCAGTATAGAGAGATATGACGTTATGAATAGCGGTCCTTTTGAATAGCGGTCATTATAAATAGCGGTCCTTATGAATAGCGGTCCTTATGAATAGCAGTCCTTATGAAAAGCGGTCCTTAGGAATAGCGAGGTTACCCCCTGGTTACAGTCATGTGTGTTTCTGTCTGCGCTCTATATGTAATTTTTCCCGAAGAAAAAGAATTTGGAAGTAATTTCTCATGAAATCAATAAATTTTGGGGTAATTAGTAAATATCTAATTGTCCTGGGAACGCCCCTTTTAAATCGCCAAAATGTGACGTCATCTAAAGAACGGACTAATGAACTAAATTCTGCAGATGACGCGTCATGACGTAAGCCAATGAATTGTCAATCACATGTCGATCACGCTGCCGATTCCGGACCCTATGTGGGTGGGGCGTAAACTGGCTGGTAAGTGAGATTTGGCATCAAAAAACTAGTCTTAAATCACTACTGTGTTTATTTTCATGGATTTTTTTTCGGCAGACCTAATATATGTTTCAAGTCATCAACTATGGAATAAGTGTCAAAGTACGTTGTATTCTTTAGGTCCTTTAAATAATGAAAAGATAATTATTGATCAGTGGATATATATTTCATAGATAATGGTACCAATCCCTCTTTATAAACAAAGTTTTCAAGTTTATTGCATTATCTGCGGAAATTTGGCACGTAATTATCAATATCTCAACAGTGATATGTATGAGACTTTGAAATTATGTGAGCACGGCAAAGCATGCGGCCTGACTTTGGAACTAAAACAAGCCTACACCTATTAACCTGATTACAAATGTTTGAACAACGCTTTCTGCAAACAAAATAATCAGTCACTGGGAATTTAACCTTTGTTCCTATTTAGTCATTAATTTATACACAGTAACCTAATTTGCTTGGTACAAGAAGTATCCGTACTTATTAGTCTAGTGGGTAGAAGGGGTGTTCGTGCACCCCGATGAGACAAATTTTAATCTATGTTACTTTATGTTAAAAAATGTGTAGAAAACGATTAGCTATGTTAACAGCGCCAAAATAAAAGTGTCCCATGTATGATTTTAATGCAAATTTATGCAAATTATGGCAGCCATTTTGGATTTAGACTAGTATTCATATTTTGATCATTTTAAAAGATATTTTTTTTAATGAAAGAGTCCAGACTAATGTTTTGAAGGTCAGAGAACACGATTTTATAACTAAAAATCTGATCAGATGGATGTATGACATCATAATATGCAAACTAGGGGCAAAATTGCATAAAATCAATATTTTCTGCATAAATAGGCGTCTATTTCATATTGCAACTTATGAAAACAATGAATGAAAAATTTCTTTTGTCTATAAAAAATAAGTTCAATATATCTTCATACAAAATAAACCTTAAAAACTTTACTGCAAAACTTAAATATGTAAATGTATGCAAATTCGAATCATTGGTACAATTTACATATATTTTATGAGCTGCTTTCTTTTTAATCAAATACGGCACATAACTACCCACTTGAAGTTTCTAAATATATATATGGAAGGCCAATGAGTATCATTGAATGATGTATGAAGATAATTGAAGACTATGTGACGTCACAATATGCAAATTAGTGGCAAAATTTGCATAACAATAAAGATATTTTGCATGAATCGGGTGATATTCCCGTGTATGAGCCATGCAAACATTAAATAAACAATGTTTGAAGGAATAAATAGAGACTTATACAATATCTTCATACAAACCAAACTTCAAAAAAATAACTACGAAACATAAATATGCAAATGTATGCAAATTAGCCCCACAGTACATAATCCTTGTATTTTAGAAGCTACTTGCTTATTTTTTTAAATCAAATACAGCACATAACTGCCCACTTGAAGTACATGTATCTTATGAGTTTCATTGAATAATGTCTGAAGAAAATCATTTCATGGTGTTATTTCATGTAAATTTGGGGCATACTTTTTATAAGATCAGTTTAATATATCATATTTTGCAATACTTTATAACTAATGAAGATAATTTCTTAACAAATCGTCATCATAATCATTACACCTGCACATAAACTACATATCGCTACGATAACACTTTCATATAGTTACCAGCGTGACTTAATGTGTCAAATGACGGAAAATTTAGGGTCCAAGTTGTCAAACTCCTCGTGGTGGATTCTGGAAACTGTTCATCAGGCGAATGAGAACAACTAGAGTCAACGACAGCGTCGTGACATCTCCGCATAGTAGCACCCTTGCCCGCGTTACTTGAACGCACCACGTCAGACTAACTCCACTTTGAAGCTTGCAGCCTGGCGCCAACCCACAACACGCGCCCTTCTCAGGGCGGGCATCATCTGATGTCATACGGGACGGCATAACCATCATGCAGCTGAACGTGGAAGGCCTCACCAAGGCCAAGATCAACATCATCGAACATCTTCTCCAACAGCACACTTCTAGTGCTATACTACTACAAGAAACCCACACCAAGGACAACTCCCACCTAAAGATCTCCGGTTTCACCCTAGCCGCTCACACCGAGAGCGAAATTCATGGCATCGCCACCTTCATTAAGAACTCTGCCAAATGGAACACAATAGCTTCATGCCCTCCAGTCTCAACCCTGGAGTGGACAGCAACTTCAGTCGAAGGAGTTACAGTCATCAATGTCTACAAGCCCCACACCTTTCGGCTTCAGGCTGACTCCATCGCAACCTTCGCCCCTCCCTGCATTTACGCAGGCGACTTTAACTGCCGCAGCACCACCTGGGGCTACAACAGCACCAACCATGATAGCGCGGCGCTTGAAGACTGGGTCTCTGCATCCGGCATGCAACTCAACTTCAGCTTCCACTCCGGCAGGTGGAACACATCAACTAACCCAGACCTAGCCTTTGCAAACATCAACGGCGCACTACCCAGCCGTACTATCCTGGACCCTTTCCCAAGATCTCAACATAGACCCTCAATGATCACCCCCCAAAACCCCATAGAGCCGATCAAAACAAAACCACAGCAGAGATGGAACTTTCGTAAGGCCAGGTGGGACCAGTTCACCAACCTAGTGGAACAAGACGTAGATAACCTACCCTTACCATCCTCCTCCAACCTGGACCAAGCGTACACATCCTTCCGCAACCTCCTAACCACAGCAGCCAAGAGCTCCATCCCACGCGGCCACCGCCGCTGCTACATCCCCTCATGGGACGATGAATGTAACGACCTCTACAATGACTTCCACGAGGCCGAACGCGGCGATGAAGCAGCCTCTTAGGCAACCCTTCTAACTGCCTGCCTAGACAACAAACGCAGAGAGAGATGGTAGGAGACAGTTCAAGGAATAGACTTCACCCACTCCAGCAGACTGGCCTGGAAAACGCTTAATTGCCTCACCGGCAGAAGTCCCAAGCCAAAACAATGCCCCGTGACCGCTAACTCAATCGCGAAACAGCTCCTCGAAAACGGCCGCTTCAAAGACGCAGACAAAAACCACACTCGTCACATCAAACAAGAAACCACCAACCTCCGGCAGGCCCCAGGAGTAGATGGACTCTTGTCATCACCCTTCACTCCCGATGAGATCGCCACTGCCATCAAACATCTGAAAAGTGGAAAGGCTCAAGGACCAGACAACCTACCTCCCGAGTTCCTACTGCACTGCGGACCAAAATGTCTGGAATGGCTCCGCCTACTTTTCTCATCCTGCCTCACCCACCAGTCCATCCCCAAGATATGGCGCAAAGCAACCATCATCGCCTTACCCAAGCCAAACAAGCCCTTAGACAACCCAAAGAACTACAGACCAATCTCTCTCCTCTGCAGCCCCTTCAAGCTACTTGAAAGACTCCTCCTAGCCGGGCTGGAGCCGATCGTCGACCCACAACTTCCCGAGGAGCAAGCAGGTTTTTGCCGCGGTCGCAGCACTGTCCAACAAGTAGTCTTGCTCACCAATGACATCGAGAGCAGTTTTGAGAGAGGCCACAAGGCCGGTGCCATCCTGGTCGACTTAACCGCAGCCTACGACACCGGGTGGCACCAGGGACTCGCCCTGAAGCTCCTCCAGATGGTACCAGACCGCCACCTAGTAGGATTTATCACCAACATCCTATCCAACTGCAGCTTTGTCCTGAAGACCAGCGACGGACAGTCCAGTCGCCCCCGACGTCTCAGAAACGGACTCCCCCAAGGTTCACTCATGGCACCAACGCTCTTCAACATTTACATCAGTGATATGCCCAAGACTGCCGCACAACAGTACGGCTACGCAGACGACCTTGCTCTCTTCCACTCGGACGAAATCTGGTCAAAAGTTGAAGACGTCCTAACATCTGACATGGCTAAGAACGCGAACTACCTGAAGACCTGGAGACTAAAGCTGAGCGCTGCAAAAACAACTGCAACTGCCTTCCACCTCAACACCAAAGAAGCAAACCGCCAGCTCACAGTCAAAGTCAACGGGAACCCACTGCCCTACACCCCCACCCCAACATACCTTGGAGTAAAGCTAGACAGACAGCTGACCTTCAAACCACACCTAGATTCACTCCGAGCCAAAGTTTCATCCAGGAACAACCTACTCCGCCGCCTTGCGGCCACGGGTGCTAAAACTCCGACACTTCGTACTGGCGCCCTCGCACTAGTCTACAGTGCTGCCGAGTATGCTGCCCCTGCGTGGTGCTGCAGCGGACACACGCACAAATTGGACATCACCCTAAACGAAACTATGAGGATCATCACAGGATGCCTCAGACCCACACCAACTGACCTCTTACCAGTGCTTGCTGGTATCGCACCCCCGCCCTCCGCAGAGAACACTATACCCAACAGCTAGTCAACAAGGCCCTCCAAGACCGTACACACCCTCTACACCGTACCTCCCAGAACACACAACCGGTCCGCCAACGTCTACGGTCACGCAGACCGTTCAGTCGCCATGCTGACACCTTGCGGGAAGGCACCCACAATACCCTCACCGCATGGAAGGAAAGCTGGCAGGAGACCCCCAGACCCCCTCAATTCACAGTAACCTCAAACACAAAACTACCACCAGGTGCGGATCTACCCCGAAAAGACTGGGTCACCCTCAACAGGCTCCGTACAGGGGTCGGCAGGTTCAATGGCAGCATGCACCGCTGGGGACTCGGACCTTCTCCGGCTTGTACATGTGGAGCACCCGAGCAGACTGCCTCCCACATTATTGAAGAGTGCCCAATCCTTCGCCCACCTGGCCACCCAAACCCAGATTTAAGCAACTTGGACCCCGACACCGTTAATTGGCTGCAAAATTTACACGGGAATATCAACCGATTCATGCAGAATATCTTTATTGTTATGCAAATTTTGCCACTAATTTGCATATTGTGACGTCATATAGTCTTCAATTATCTTCATACACCATTCAATGACACTCAGTGACCTTCCATACATATGTTTAGAAACTTCAAGTGGTTAGTTATGTGCCGTATTTGATTAAAAAGAAAGCAACTCATAAAATATATGTAAATTGTACCAATGATTCTAATTTGCATAAATTTGCATATTTAAGTTTTTCAGTAAAGTTTTTAAGGTTTATTTTGTATGAAGATATATTTAACTTAATTTTTATAGACAAAAGATATTGTTCATTCATTGTTTTCATAAGTTGCAATATGAAATAGACGCCTATTTATGCAGAAAATATTGATTTTATGCAAATTTTGCCCCTAATTTGCATATTATGATGTCATACACCCATCTGATCAGATTTTTAGTTATAAAATCGTGTTCTTTGACCTTCAAAACATTAGTCTGGACTCTTTCATTAAAAAAATATCTTTTAAAATGATCAAAATATGAATACTAGTCTAAATCCAAAATGGCTGCCATAATTTGCATAAATTTGCATAAAAATCATACATGCGACACTTTTTGGCGCTGTTAACATAGCTAATCGTTTTCTACACATTTTTTTACATAAAGTAACATAGATTAAAATTTGTCTCATCGGGGTGCACGAACACCCCTTCTACCCACTAGACTATATCCGTTTGCTCTTTTTTTCTCATTTGTGTTGTTGCAGTTCCCCTTTCTCAAACATAATCGATAACTCATCATTTGCTTTTACCGTACACAATCTTACAATCTCTGGTTTAGAGTAGATCTCTATAAACTTCCAATAAATTTACTTTTGTAAAATTGGCAGTTATTATAACTGGGTGTGTATGTTTTTATTAAAAAACGAATATAAATTGTAATTGAAATTTAAATCCCGACTAGCCTCCGTGTTGTTCCATTTTTCGATAGGAGCATAATTTATATATCTGAGAACATTTTGGTTCAATTTGCAATCTCGAGCAGCTACGTAACAGAGTGGTATTTCGAGTTCGTTGGGGTGTGAATATCTAATCACTAGTTTGTCTTAACGGGATAGTTGAGTTCTGGTAAGGAGAGGACAGTTTTAGTGAAACTGAATTTTAGTAACCGAAACCTGCATCATTACATTACAAACTAATAGATATAACTAGAAAGGAACACAAAATTACAAATGACGTAGTAAAGATCATGCTATCATTCAAAAAGAGCCGTTAAAACGTATAAGAGGGCGCTCTCTAAACACTCATCGGTTTCAACCATTTTGAATAAAATATTGTGCATGTGATGCTTTGTTGAAATAGTGATTAGATAGAGAAATAACCAACAACTATTTAAATACCTATTTTGTAACTTTTTTGAAAAGAGGAAGCATTTTTTTGAATTTTTAACGGCTGGTTCAAAATTCTCTAATAAACCCGGGGCCCCGGGTTTATTACAAATTGTTATATTTATGGATATTTCAGCCGTTTCTGAACCGATTTTGATGAAACAAAGATGATTTTATTGTTTAAATATTATGCTCTTTCAAATTTTACACTCAGTTTTTCATTACCTCACAAACCAATTAAGTAGTCTAGCGCCCTCTCTACCAAAACTCAACTTTCCCTTTAAACAGAACATGAGATGGCCCACTTTAATTTTCAGCGTACTGAACACACGGAAAGTTAAAGGGGAATTCCACCCCAGAAATGTGATGTTTGCTATAAAATGAAGTGAATATGAAGAATCATGATCGAAAATCTGAGCCAAAACGGTAGAGCAATAAAAAAAGTTATGACAGGATGAACTTTGCTCTGATTTTTAGTATCGTTCGAAATTGCTATCGATCGTGACGTCACTTGCGAGCTGCAGCCATTTTGACTTCTACATGAAACTTTTACAAAACAAAAATTTTCTTAATAACAAAGCAAATTTATGAGCTTACAAATTCTAGGGAGGTTGGCCCATCGATATTCTTCTATGAATTCGTGAAAACAAGCAGAGAAAAATTAATTTTTAGCAACGAAAATGAGAAATAAGTGTATTTTCATGTACTAAAGCCATGGCGAGTTGCTCGTCAATGATGTTACATATGGCGGCAATTTTGAAACGATCGCTCATTACCACATGATGTTCAAATAGGTATATCTCTCATGTTTTTATGCCGATTTTGAGCAAACTTTCACCAATTATGCCTCTTATTCTGCTTATTCAAATAACGAATGGTTATATCAGGCCCGGATTACCCCTTTAATAGCAGCGCGAAGTGTAATCAAGAGTGTAGTGAAATAAAACTGGTGTACATAATGTTGATTCAATATCAGCAGCGCGATAATTCATGCATTTATTTTTCGAATTGATTTTTGTTCTCAAGTACCGCCTGAATGTGTGTGTGTGTGTGTTTGTGTATACATACTAATATACACATGCTCGGACATTTGCAAACATTTCAATTCAACAAAGAAACAACACAAAATGAGCTTACAATGTTATTATTTTGATAGAAAAATCAAAAGTTTATTTCAGTTTGTACGCACCAAAAACAAGGTTCCCGCATACCAAATTTACAAGCAACACAATTGCATGAAACGATTCTCAATAACTACAATTTATTGAGACGAAAATTATGAAACAAAACATCACGCACCTATTCCAATATGTTATAATTGTTGCATAAATGTAATGACATTCACTAGCTACAAAATAGTTCACTTCATGCATTCATTATTTTCCATTATACAGTTAGTGAGCTATAAGTGTCGATGTATAAAATACAGATTTGTTTATGTAATTATTTAAAATGTGTATCTTATAGATACTGATATAGATTTAATATTGGTTGGTTTGAGTTGAAATATGTTAGTACTTGAATAAATTGTGCATATTGTGGATATTTTCATACAAAAAATACGAACACAAATTCAAACTACGCTTTAAGCGTGACAACAAAAATATAAATACAGTATATCCACAATTATGAATGCATACGTATAAAGATTAACACGCATTAAACATGAAGTTAGTATTAATTATCGATATATGAGAACAGACATATGAGAAAGACAGCTTCAAGATATGTTTTTCTATTTTGAATTACTTTTGACGATTCACTAAGATGTAATACGTACATAAAGCAATGGAACTAAATGTATACATTGGTTCGGAACGATTGACGATTCTCGGTTCTGAAATCGTTAAACACTGCTGAAAAACAGAAATACTACGTACCACAATTCCACTGAAATTGTCTTCTGGGCCCCGTTGCAGAAAGAGATACAATCGATTGTAAGTTACGATTGATCGTAAGTCAGAAAATGTACGCGTTTCAACCAATCAGATTTGCGCATCTAGAACACGTGATCTGACTTACGATTAATTGTAACTTATCTCTTTCTGCAACGGGACCCTAAACTATTAACTGATGTGATTGATAGTTACATCGTGCACATAATATCTCAATACAAAGATCATCTGAGCAAGCATTTATATAACCTATTAAGTAAGCCCTACTTGGCATATAAGCAAAGGGATATCTTGGTGCATACATAGGTCTAGAATCTACAAATGTGTTGCTATGAATATAGGCCCTGAGAGAGGACTGAGGTGAACATACCACATGATAATTAGTTCTACTTGGTAATATTTACGGAGGGGCTTGGGGATTGCTCACATCATGCGGTTTCGTATGCCGACTTAAGAGAAAGAAAATGACAAGTTTTGTTAAGTGTACAAGGAGAGAGAACATACCATATCTCTATCATATGAGCCTCATTGTGTAACTGTACCTTTCTTTTGTTATTTTTTCATGATCTTTATTAGTGCGTAGATCGCAATAATTTAGGAAAATCCTTAAATCCTTAAATTGACAATGCATTGTCATATTTTTAAATCCCATTTCGTCATGTCATTCAAATGGGCAACTTCACGACTAACGGATAAAAAAAAAATTCTTTAATTTGATCACTAAATAATTTCCACCTACTGTATGTCGATGTCATTAAAACGCAGCAGTGAGTTGCCAATTTAATGAGAGAAATAATGGTCGATTTTGCATTAAAATAGTTCTAGTCCTGGGCCTCGTTGCAGAAGGAGATACAATCGATTGTAACTTATATACAATCGATTGTATCTCTTTCTGCAACGGGGCCCTGGAGGGGTTGATTTTGAAGGTACACTATCAGTAGACGTGCGTGTACCAACATTCAGAGTCCCAGTATTACACAAGTCATCACGGAGGTTGTCAGGGGAGGAACATCTTCTCTAAACTAAAGGAGTTCTTATTGTATGCATTTCCAAACGTTCCACTTTAAGTGGTTTTACACAACTTTACTGCAAAAAAAGAAAATCAAACTATATACATGCATATGACTCGCCTATTCGCCTGCCATTCGCAAATCTAAATTAACAAAGTCACCCAGTACATTTATATTGATCCAATCACTTGCAGCTTCCACAATTTTCTTGAACCTTGTTGTTTGGTTTATGGAAACAAAATAATGAAATGGGATATGATTTTATAAAGGTCTCCCAATTTACGGAGATATCTTGAAGAAAAAACATCCCGGAACGCTTTTGGGTTGTACACAAAATTGAAGGGCTGTAGATGATACAATCTGACAAATATTTCCCCTTTTTTCACAAGGCAAACAGTGTTCTTTTTTGTTTTGTTAAACTGTAACACATCATTCAGAAGAAGCCTCAAATATCACTTTTGAAAAAGTGTTATGTATGTATAATGGATCACTTTAACTGTTTATGGCCCGGTCAGATATCAACGGATATCGGAAACGTATGCCCAACGAATAGACAATTTGCGAAATTAAATTATCCGGTGATGAAAGTTGTCTCCATTGCTTCATTTTCAATACATAGAACAACGTACATCACCGGACAAGGAACGGACAAGAAACGTATAGAACGGATGGAAAATTTAGCTCTCCGTTTGACATCCGTTTGCGCAATCCGTTGATATGTGACCGGGCTATTACCAGCCTATCAAATAGAATCGATGAATGATGCTGCTCGTTCGTAATCATCCGGTGGTTCGTGCCTTCACACACCACTGTCTTCTTCAAGGTTCATCTTCTCGGGCTCACCATCCTCATCGACAGCCGTCTTCTCCCGGAGGTCGTCGCCGTTGAGATCGTTCTCCACCATCGGGTCATTGGTCGTGTATCTCTCCTCTTCCTCGTGGTCTTCGACATCGGGTTCATTCCCCTCGACCTGCTTGTGGTACTTCCTTCTCGGAACAACGTAGCACACGTACACAAGGACAGCGACGACGATGATGATGACGATAACGACGATGATGCCTCCAACGATCGCCCCAATGTTGGCCGATTCTAGTAGGTAACAGGGAAAAAATTATTAGTACACAATGGGAATTTTGATACATGTCATAGTTTTATCAATTCATTATAACAACATTACATTTAATTTCATACCGAAATAGAGAAAGAAAATACGTAAATGAAAATTTAACTCGATAACCATTTTCCAAAAATGGCGAATCTGTTGGCTACCTTTATCTCTAAATATACAATGGGTGATGTATTACACCTAATCGTATGGTTTTATTCTGTCATTTTGCTCACCGCTAACTAATACCGATATGTGCATATTTCCTACTAAAAGCTTGTCCTGTATTTTCTCTTGTGTATCACTAATAGTGTATATAATCAATGTTTATGAGACAACTAAACATCTATTGTGACTGACCACTGATGGAGACTGGCACGTTTTCCAACGATTCCAACGATACATTTAACATCATCTCAGCGTGTATGGGGTTAAGTAAACCCCTGACATAACAACGGCCCTAGAATTAGCCTTTTTTGTTATTTTTGTGTTAATACATCACTTACTGGCAGGACAGCGGCGGCATCGAATGCCCACGTCGTTGTCATGGTGTCCAGTTGAGCTGCACGCATCAAGATGGCCAGGAGGTGGATGTGGACACTTAGAGATCATCCGCTCACTCCCCGTGCAGTTCAGCGAGTCCAACACCTTCCGCGTCCCGACGCTCGCCTTCGGGTAGACATCGCAGCACTGCACGACCGCGGGTGATGACGAAGACGACGATGACGTCGAATCGTCGTTGAGGAATCCCAGCTGGTCGCAGATGACACGGGCGTCCAAGTCGGTGATGAGCTCCTGGCACACAGTGCTCCAGCCGTATTTGCTGCCGCCATACACCATCAGTCGCCCCTCCGTCTCGCAGAGACCGTCCTCTAACTTCACGGCGAAGAAGGGTGGGGCATCTAATCGTGAAATAATTGAAGTGTTGATCGCGACTAATGGTGTATGAATTTCAGGCTTTAGCAAGGTGTATCATTCAAATAACCTTTTACTCAATTACTTTTCTAATATATTTCAAATGCTTTGGGTTAGGGTTGTTTTGATATGTTAATAAACAATTTATCCAGAGAAGAAGAAAGTAAAAACTCAACTTTTATACTGGTGAGCCTACAACTGATATGCAAACTACTTTTGTTTTCCTCTTAGTGATAATGGTAGTCTAGTTTTATTAGACCCTGCTGAACTTATCAATTCCCCTACGCTTTTAGCCCGCTAGATGGCGACAAACTACATTATTCATATTCTGTTAACAATAGTGATCTGGGCAGATACTCATAAATTATAAAACCATGCTAGCTTAGTTCCATGCTAAATTTACAGATCATACAGTTCAGTGGGCAGCAAGCAATGTCTGTAGTTCACAATCATGGCTAGCTGGGTTAGCATTCTTCGGTACCTACTGATTTAATCCTAGGATCACCTATTAAATACTTAGCCAAGTCATCAAAACTGGACTTCGCATGACACTCAGCTAGGAACAGGATTTTGTTGTGGGGTTGTCGCGATCTAGCGCGCAAGACCCCACCGTCTGAACGGGGCCCTATCGCAGAAACTGATGCAATCGATGGTAACGTTGATATTAATAGCTAACGTCAGATCATGTGACTAAATGCCAGAATCTAGTTCTTATTTGATCTGATTGGTTTGAAAGGGGTTCAAATGTGCAAGTTTACCGACATGAAATTAATTGCAACTTACAATCGATTGCATGCATCTATTTCTTCAAAGGGGCCCTGGACTACACTCTTCACAATTATCGGTCACCACTCGTTTAACGTTTGCTATCAATTACAATAAAAGGGATTTCATGGAGGAAAATTACCTCTGTCTTCTTCAGAGTTTGTGCATGATGCGTGGACATCGCCACCATCCGGGCAGGAACTTGGCGCGCTGGAGTCCCGGGAGCAGTCCGCTAGCTTAGCCTCAGAGCCGCTACATGTAACCCCTCCCCACACATACGCTAGGTTCTGAGGATCCTATTTGCATCAAAATGGTGGAAAATTGTAACATGTTATTGAATTTATTCGTTTAAATTGTCATTATATAGCACCGACATTCATAACTTAAGTAAGAATTATTATGTAAATATACAGTGCCCCTATAATTACAAAAGATGTGTTCATATTTCAGTGCATGTATGATCTACTTACAACAAAGTACATAAGTGACTTTACTGCGTAGGTTATGTACAAATACATATCAATATCACAGTGTTGACTAAAATGGAACCAATCGATAATATACATTTTATTAAACGTGATAAATGGTACAGGATAATCGTTTACGAGTAAAATGTGTGATAAATATGAAGTTGGATCTTCAGCAATATCATTACCGTCGTCATTGCCATTGTCTACTTACGGAGAATTGATTCGTGTCGAAGTCGATTTCGCTGCGACGTTCGTAGCCGAGCTCGCGGCAGACCACGTCCTGTTCGTCATCATCGAAGTCCTGACTGCACACCTTCCCCCAGCTGCCTTCGTACCAAACCTCCACACGCCCTTCCGCCATATCGCTGCCTCCGTACAGTCGGGTTGTTAGACCTGAGAAAAATAAAATGAATCATCACAGAGTTAATATTTGTTGCCATTTATCAAGATAAGTATTTGTCCACCAATAGACCAAAGATACTTATTACAAACTGTCCACAACTCCTTGGCGTATGAAACCTCCACACGCTGCCTCTAGTATGATAGAAACGATGACAATGATGACGCTGATGACGGTGACGATGACGATGGTGGCGGCCACAATGATACTAATGGATATGAAAAGTCACACAAGACTAGCTTGTTAATACACTAAGCAATATTTCCCTAAGGATTCGCTCATACTATATCAATAATATTATTAATATTATAATACATTCAAGATTATTAACTTAAAATAGGCCACATAAACATAATATAATTAAATATGTTATTCAAACACCATAGTGAATATAAACAATTATGGTCTAGTTTGAAACAATCTTGATCAGCTATGGCAATTTAAAGCACCTTTAATTTCAACAGGTTTGAATGCGAGTGTGTCCGATGACCAAGGCAATAATGATAAATCAATCATATCAGGCGCTACATAAATTGAAAACATTGTTATTATTTAATTTTGGTTGGTTTGTCTACACACTTTCCTCCATTGAGACAGACCTTTGTTGCAATAGTTTATTACGTAATGCACTGTTTCATACAATTTCCCTCATGTTGATTATGGAACGCAATTCCTAATTCAATGTTGATGTCAGATGCATCAAAATATGAATTCGATGTCAGAAACATATGTGTCCTGCTGCTTTACCGGCAAAACGGTTCTACATTATTTACCTGAGAAACCCATCGTTTTGTGAACATCCGTTGAAAGGGTTTCTCCCAGTCTGCTTTCGATTCAGATATTTTGATTCTAAATGACATTATTTAGGTACATAAAATACCTTCATACTTTGTAATAATGTAGACGCGGTATAATTACACATTATGGTTGTATAGGTGTTTTTCCGTCGCACATTCGTATTTCATTAAGCAGCACACCATTTATCGATTATTACCTTTTATTATATAAAATAATTTGTTTTTCGTTTCTTCAACCCAAACCTTAAGTCTTATGCTTTCGAAAATGTTCTAATGGTGTCTAAGGAATACATTGTTGTGATATAAAAGAATAATATATAATTAAAAGGCTTATTACTGAAAAATATATAATTTAGGTGTTTTTCAATTATTGGATCATTCTGTTGGCTTATCCAGGAGTTACTAGCCCACTAGTAACTTATTGATCATTATGCTTTTAAACAAAATGTTCTACATAACCTATGTACATATAACAAGTATAACATCTGTGTGAAGATTACAACATGTAGTTGGAAACAGGTTAAACGATGGATTACTTACATGTAATGTTGGGTGCCTTGCCATCGCAGGGAGCCGTATCGTTGAGCAGCACACCGGTCATTTCGCATTCTTTGAAGGAGTTCTGCTCTGGCTCACACCAAACGTTATTTAACACGTTGTAAGTGGTTCCTTAAAAGGGCAGATAAATGTATTATATTCTATTTTGTTATTTGCAACTTCAAACATTCAAACATATGACATGCAGAATAATGAAACAGAACATATAACATAATAGAAAGTATGAACTCAGTGATGGAGCAACATAATTTCATCAGTTAGACGTATAACAACATTACAAGTAGTTGTTATACATAGGTTACACAAATAATATCAAATAAAACTTTAATAAACTACCAGTAAGTACAGATAATAGATTGGAAAATAGAATTTGGCCAAAAGAGCAATTATTCAAATGTAACCTGTGTACGGTGCGCTTATTTTCTTTCGAATCTTGATTTGGGGGGTAATAGTGACATTCAAAATTTCAAATGACAGAGAGATCATCAATTTTGTTTTGTTAATGTATATAATCGTGAGGTTTCGTACGATGGCGCAAAAATAGTAAAATCATCCATTACCCTCTTAGCGCAATTTGCACGAAATTTTTTCCATAACCTCATTTTCCTTTCCAATTCCATGTTTAAAAAAACAGGTATTCAAACCCTTCATTGCGCTAGTATACCTGCTTCAAATCGCGTAACGTTTTCGATGACATCAGCGCCATGGAAACCGAGTTCTCTGCACGCTACATCCGCATCTACCTGCTGTATGGCATCCCCACACACGTCGACCCATCCTTCGCTACCAGGAGGTGAGTACTGACAAACGAGCAAACAAAACATGTTCATTATTATTTATTAATGTATGTGGTATGAAGTCAACATGGCATAGACATCGGTCAATTTACGAACCAACTTAGTTGGCATTTCTTTGTTATGGATATTTTTATTTGAATTATTTCTATATTTCACAAATAATTTTTTGAACAAGTAAATATACAAACAAACAATATATTAATAAACGAAATACAATGTCCAAAAAACACAGGAGACTATTAATATACAATAAATATTACATAACCAATCATAATCAATCAATATATAGTACGATATCAAAGCATATTCAATGAAGCAACATCAATATTTTCTCCCACTCGGTTTTAAAATTCCTTTGAAATGTATGTAATTCCCTCAAGTATATGTTATAAATACATTTCAGTTTCCCATATGTATTCGATAGCGTACGTGTCTAACCCAATTAGCAAAACTTGGACAGCCAATGTGTTAGCCACATAGATCTATAACATATTATAGTGTCCTTCGTCTGCAGGCATCTTCAAGTTCAGTAAAACATTCCATGAACCACAATAATGGAATATATAAACAAAAGTACAAGTAACAAAACAAAATACAATGAAGGGGCTGCAGTTGATAGATTAGTAATACTAATGATCGTAAATATTTGTCGTCATTTTAAGATCTAAATATTAACATAATTCCACAAACAAGTATTTTCTAGTCATTATCTTCTCAGAACATCGCTTAAATTGTATTGTCTTTCATATAAGCTTATTATTTTGGAACTTTTGAATCTCGGCATGCAGAAGGAGGACGGAGTCTTCAAATCTTTTTAGTTATCAATTCCTAGTCGGTTGGATAATATTTACCCTATACCTTCCATTGCGGCCGGCATTTTCCTATCGACAGTTGGCTAACGGTAGCATAGGTTATTACCTATAATTTAAACGGCTGAACTATATTCCGTATTTGTTTAAGGAGATATATACCATGTTCCATAAAATGGTGGACATTTAAAACCATGCTTTAACTCTAAACAACTTTTCGTGAATTCCATCCATAATTCTTAACTTCTCGAGTTCAGACTGTCTTCGCCCCGCCAGTGTCACATCACACACGTGACACATTGCTGGTTAGATGACTGCTAGCCAACGGACTTGACCGATATCCCACCCTTGGGCCTGGGACACGATGTCGGGTCAAATGTTTGAGCTGTGACACTGATGCTGTTGGCAGGGATATCTTTACACTTTCCTCCATTGTGACAGACTCTTACTAACAACTACCGTAAACCGGGGTGACTTTGGCCGCCAGGCACTTTTGCCACTTTTTTAGATGAATGTACACTGGGCCCCAAAGAAACTTATAATTTTTCACATGATCCTATCTTAAAATCCTGTCCATCAAAATTAACAAAAATGCCACACCGGATTACTTAAATACTCTACTCTAAACAAATATCAGTAACAAAGCAGTTGCCCAACTGACACAACAGCAAAAAGCACTGACATGGAACAACTTCCGGGACCACATATCACAGTATAAGGGACAATCCGCCTGTTAATGCACACACTCAGAGCAGCTCTACAGGAAGAGAGGAACAATCTCCCTCAAGCCTGTATCAGAAACCTGGTGGACAGCATGCGTAGCAGATGCACCAAATGCTTCCAAGCACATGGTGGACACACCCACTATCGATGGCTGTGTTTGGGTAACTGACATTACCTTCATTTCAATTTGTTTTGACTTCCTCACCTGCCTTAAACTCTGTTGCCGAAATATCCAGGCTGTGACATGTTATACATCAAACGGTTCAATGCCAGTGCATTTTTTTAGTTCTGTCAGTAAGGTAACCGGTTGGATATTGACATGTCATTAGAGTAGGGTATTTAAGTAATCCTGTGTGTCATTTTGGTGAATTTTGATGGACAGATTTTCAAGATATGACCATGTGAAAAAAGTCCCATTAATTCGTGTGCACCAGCCTAGTCTAAGTTGATAAATTTAGTAGAATACCGCCCTATGTTACTAGGTAGGTCTGGAACTAGACAGAAAAATCCATCTCGTTCTGGAGGGGTCCTTTAATATTATGACGTCATACTATCCCCTCAGTGGACCTAACCCTCGGAAAATAGACTGTTTAACTGTTCGGTCTAGTCTGGAACTAGACCGATAAATCAGTCTTTCTCCTCGTTCGTTGTTGTTTCACTCAGTATGACCTCATAATATTAAAGGACCCCTCCAGAACGAGGTGGGTTTTTCTGTCTAGTCTGGAACTTACTTGCAATATACCCTCATGTACATCAGGTCCTTCGGTGAGTCGTACCATTGAGGCAGCATCCCCTTTTATGTGAAGGAAACCATACAAATATTCACATTTAATAATAATAATAATACTCTATTTATATAGCGCCTAATATGATTGATAATCATCTATAAGCGCTTTACCCCGGTATTATCATATTATTACATTATTATATTATTACCCCGGTCATAGGATACAATGCAAACCAGCACACATTGTGTGCACCATCTCCACTCATACATACATTTAATACATATATAATGGAGCAACAGAGGCGTCGATCCGTTTTTGCGATTGGGGGGCGAAATTTGAAAAAAAATTCCAGAGTGACCACTGAGAGAGCTAAAAGCACCACATTGGCATGCCCGGAAGTTTTATTATGTGCTCATTGAAAGTGTCTTGATGGCTCGAAGAACTGACTTTTGGGGGCACCCACATTTGGGGACAATAATGGGGGTCCAGGGGGCGGAGCCCCCGGAAGCTTTTAGATTTCAGACATTTGCAACTCCTATCATGGGTGTTAAAATTGTATAAAATAGTGAACCTACTCGTAACGTATTTTTAAAGGGCATAGCGAGGAAAAGATTGAGCCTTGCATGAGATGGATCCACGTGATCCTGTATGCTATAGAGCCATCGATATAGTATAGGGCATTGAGCTCCCATGAAACTAAGCAAGGGCGTCAACAACTTCTCAAAAGTGGAGGGGAGACATTGCGAGGAAGCGAAGCGACCGAGCGGGCTAGGGTGTGGGAGGGGGTGTCCCCCTCCCACAGTAGGGAGCTTTTGTATTTTTGGGCGTGAAATTGTGCGATTTGGTGCACACCTGAGACAGAAATTTCACGTAATATGAAGTATATAAGTATGGAACCAAACATACATAATGACAAAGGGAGGGGGACAATCTCCTCCACTTTCAGAGATGATATTCCAATTTGATTTGCGTTCAGCGCATATGGACCGAACTGACTGAAAGATATATTATTTCAGATTATTTTATTTTCTGTGACGGTGTGCTATAGATGAGGGTTTAATAAACTTCGTTTGAGGTGTGCGTTTGAGAAATTACACTGCCCAACACATTTCGAAAGGTGAGTTCCCACAACCGAAATGAAACTTGCAATATGAGAAACTGTATGCGCGCGAAGCGCGCGGCAAAAAAAGAGATTTACAGTCCTTGTTAAACTTTAAAAAAACAGCTATTTTGAAGATTAATTATTGATAAATGTGTCTTTCCCCTCTTTGGCATTATATCACTCGATTTTGTCTTCCTCATTTTCGGAATTATTGGGGGGGGGGGGGGGGGGGGCGAAATGATATGTTCGCCCCCATCACTATAATCATTGGGGGGGGGGCGACCGCCCCCCCCCTCCCCCCCCCCCCCCCCCCCCCCCCCCCCCCAGGATCGACGCCCCTGTGGAGCAACAAAGTAGGCAGCTTATAACCAGGATATATTCAACGAAGTGATGATAAGGATTTGAAAATGTATGGTAAAGATTTATTTCATGCTGCATATTTCATATCATGTATTACTCTTCATCATATATCTATAATGTTCATATCGCATATAGCAATACAATACATTTCAACTTTGAGAGCTTAAAATTATACCTTTCATGAATTTCGTTCACAGTATCTTATTTCATTTCATTCCGTTTCATTTATTCGTTATATTTCCAAGTAATCTTCTTTTATAGAGAGAAGAGTGACCTCATACCAACCTGGTGACCGCATTATGACTTATATTTGTGCCATTCCCTCAAAGCAGGGACCATGGCGACGCGCCTTTTGTTGAAACTATTCACCCAGTCTTATTTATCAGTCTACCGAATCGTGAACAACCATTAATACAAACTGAAAAGACCGTAATATACCAGTTACTATTCAAAACACGGATCAGTATCGGGGGTTAAATGTACATAAAAGCAGAGGTCGGCGTGTTTTGTATTGTTATTTGAAGCACAGCATTAGAAAATTGGTCTTAGATACGAATAATAGATATTCATGTTCTCTTATAATGATGTTGCACGTACAATGTATGTAATTCGCCATTACAAAGTAATGTTCTGAAATCGGTTTTTATTTTGTTTCCATTTTTGTGATGGTCTCCATTACTGTTATTGTCGTCGTTATTGTTGTTCTTGTTATTGTTGTTCTTGTTCCCGTTGTTGTTGTTGTTGTTGTTGTTGTTATTGTTAAATGTTTAGGTTATGCTTCTTACTGTAATTTCGATTCATATGTAAAACCTTACTTTGTGAGGGTTGTATGATTTCCATGCTTAAAGTAATATATACAAATAATTTCTTTTGTTTTGATTTTGATTTTGTTTACATGGGTTTGCCGTTAACATGCACTTTGCTTCTAAGGCAAATACCTGTCAATTTTTACACTGTACGTTTTTATTATTGTATTTTATCTGAAATAAATGAATTGAAAATGAAAATCCAGGGGACGGAACCCCAGGAAGCTTTTGATTTTAGCCAATCAAAACTGCCGGTTAACAAGCAAGCATCAAGAAAAAAAGAGCGGGCCTGAGGGGGAGGGGGAGGGGGGGGGGGGTCTCGAGCCCAGGAGCTCCCCCCCCCCCCCCAAACTCCCACTCGCGACGCCACTGAATGACGTGCATTTATTTGTTGTACTTAATACATACAGTATACAGTTTCGTTTCGATTTACACTATCATACATGTGTTCTATATTCAAATAACCGAGATATTCTTCTCGAAATGAAAGCAGATTATAAATTTACCATGCGTATGTTTACCCATTTATGTTGCGCCATATTTGTATTAGTTTTGTTTGTTTAGTTTGTAGTTTTCGCTAATGTTATGAGAGCAGAGGTCCTCTCATAAACCTAATTGTGAAATGTTGGATCTAATCATGATAATGAAATACTGATAATACTAATAAAATACGCAAATACATTCCATGAATCCCCGTCCGTGTGTTGATGTTGACAAGGGCTGTAACAGCTTCTCAGAAGTGAACGGGGGGGGGGGGGGGGGGGGGGGGGGACATTGTGAGGGAGCGAAGCCGCGCAGCGACCGAGCGTGGTAGGGTGCGGGAGGTGGTGTCCCCCTCCCGCAGTAGGAGGGTTTGCATTTTTTTGGGCGTGAAATTGTGCGATTTAGTGCATACCCGAGACAGAAATTTCACATAATATGAAGTGTAAGCTATGGAATCGAACATACATAGTGCATACGTAATGAAAAAGTGAGGGGACAATCCCCTCCACTTTCAAATGTGGGGAGGGACATGCCCCCCCCCCCCCTCCATGTCCTCCGTCCCCCGCCTGTTGACGCTCATGGATGTTGAGCTTACGTACGGGCAGTCGCTAAGAAGCCATTGTTCGTGTAATACCATCACACAACGATGACCATATTATTTGGAATAACTCCTCCATGAGTAATGCCGCTAAAATGAGGAAATAAATGGAAATAAATTCTGACACTTCGATGAGGTTTGCATATCATATAGGTGTGTAATTATCACGTGGGTGTCATGCTTCTGTCTATAATACATATCGTAATTATATGGTGTATTAGAAAGTATGGGAGTATTATGATATTAAATTATGTATTCAATAACTATAATGTAATCATGATTCATACTTGGGCACCTTGCCAACATAATTTTTTGACGATAGAGGGACCTATATATAACGTGTCAAAATCCAGTTCGTTGAAAAAAATGAAATACTCTTTAAAGTGATCTATCAACTTTATAACATTTTTCAAAAAGGAGTATATTTGAGACTACATTCATATACAAATATCATTAAACATGTACGATTCTTCTGAATGATAGGTTAATTGAATTTTATTTGGCCGAGAAATGAGCGAAAATGCAAAGTGATATTCACTTACTCATTGCACTTACTTTGTACACGGCTGAAAAGGTCCCGTAGATAATTTCATATCCGAACACTTCAATCGTAAATATCTTTTGAACAAAATGGAAATTTGACAAACCGAAACCTGCCCCATGCTTTGATTGTTAATACGAACAAAACAAGGAACGAGGGAACCGCTAGAATTCCAATTGGATTTTGAGGATTTTGACAATGTTACTAGTCCCTTTAATATCGATGTTGTGTATTTAGATCTTCCAACCATATCAAACAATCGAAAAGCATATAATTTGCATGGAACCACAGTAAATTAAAGTACTCTTAGTTTATTAAGTTGGAATTCGCTGTTATTGAATATAAAACATGTGATGTAGGTCTGTTTAATTAAGTGCACATAATTATAGAATGTACATCAGGGGCGTAATTATACAGGGGTGACATGGGGGGGGGGGGGGGGCGGGGGTAAGGAACAGTTTAACCCATTGGCTACGGGAACTTGGTAATCAAGTCTGCATTAAATATATGGGGATTGCAAAATCTGGTTGGGAACAGGTTAATAATGCAAACAAACAAACACAAATATGTCAGGAAAATGTTCCCTTGGTCATAATATGAAAATGGAACTTTCGAAATTAAACCCAATACGTGACTGACTGGAATTGAACTATTTCTAATTCAGAATAATGATTATTGTATGATATTTGCTATTTTCCCGACCGAGATATTTGCCCTCTCAATACATGGTTTACTCTGTGTTCATGCACGAATGATTATTGTCAATATTATGCAGCCTAATAAAGAATAATAATCTATTCCAATTTTCCAGCGTTGCAGTCATCGCAGTGTTTGTGCATGTTTTTTTAGAAAATGTTTAAAAGGTATTACAGCAGTGGAAACCACTAAGTTGTCATTAAATAGTTGTTTTCTTTGTTTTTGCAATACCCGCAATGCAAGGTTGTTTAATCATGATAAGGGGAGGGCCAACATCGAAAAAGTGGCTTCCTTAAGGACTTAGGTTGCCAGATCTCCACAACAAGTTTAAACCAATTTTATTTGCAAGTATTTTTAGTGAGACAAATTAATTCGGAGGTCTACCTCAAACATTTTGTTGCGAACACCTTCAAATCCAAGATGGCGTCCAAAAAAGTAGTCGTTTTGACTTGCTATAGATTATTGGCAATATTTCACAAACAACACATGGAATAGGCATGATTTTGCAGTCATATTAAAGACAATCAAATTTCCTATAATCTGATACCAAACACCATGTGGTTCAGAATATGTAACACGGTCATTTTTAGCCCCAAACTCAAATTTTAGGCATTTTTTCCCAAAAATATGAAATGATTGATTTACATAATTCGGCATATATAAATAATTGCATTAGCAGTTGAATTAATACTTTTCGAAAAACTGTCCAATTATATTAACAATACTCTCTAAAAATTTCAAGTGTATATTGTATCTGAACAAAAAGTTATAGTTCTTGGAACTCAGCATTTGATATCGACAAATACAGCCAATTTGTACGATTTCGAACACTATACAGGGTGCCTCAATAAATGTAATTCTTGTTTACGAACTTTATTCAAGAATTTCTCCTAAATAATGACATATTGTTGATACCATTTTTTAGCAAAACCTTCAGTTTTCTTCTTTTATGTCATAAATATGCCGCCATCGGTTTGCAATAGTACACGAAAATAGTGTATCGGTAATTTCACTGCAATAATAAATCCATCATGCAAAGTGCATAGTGCAATATTCGAATGGGAGGCGCTCGTCATTTACAGTTGGATCGACCATATCTTGATAATTATGTTTTTAACATGATTATTATTCGGAACACCACAGTTAGCTAGACTTTTTCAGGGTTCGGAAAACACTTTGAATAGGCTATTAGGTTATCTTAGGGTAACTTTTTGTACCACCATGTACATTTGTAACCGTAGTAACAACAACAATAGAAATATAATAAATCATATATTTGGCTACTACAAGCCGCATTATGCACACTAATTTTCGCGTGAACATGGAGGAAAACAAATCACATGTAAAATAACACCCTATAGCTGCTATTTTTAAGTTTTTAAAGTAAATATTTGTTGATTTGGTATATCTTTGTCCATAATCGGCTGTTGTTACCATGGTTACACGAGTACAGTGTAGTGCACAAAAATAAACATTCGGCTTGCTGAGGCTTTTCGGTTTTGTGCATATTAGTTTAGCAATTGAGATTGTTTTGTTTTAATACTGAGTCAGACAAATTGTACAGACCTTTATGGTCTCCAGGTACATGTAATCAGATATGAGGGGCATGAAGGGTGCGTTCCTCGCGATCAAGATGGTGTTCGAAGCTAGATACGCTCTGCACATATTACAGTATGTCCCGAATATTGTGTACTTCAGTCCTTCAGTAAGACACTTATTAAAGATAATGAGCATGATCTTGATACTGTTTTAAACACATCATGGACACCCAGTATGATTCGAATTCGCAATATGCATGGCATGCGCGTCAGTATGCAGCTGACTGGAATGCTTCATGTGGAGTGGAATTAAGTTCATTTTTAGCGTTTGATTTATGATAAATGCAGTTAAAAAAATACAGGACAGACACAACATCTACGCGGACTATACCTAATGATGGTGAAATATTCATCATATTACAATAAATTGTGTTTTTTTGTATTTGGTCATAACTGGAACAGAAGGTGTCCGAGATTGACGCAATCATTTGGTATACAAAAACTCTTATTAAGATTACACATTTTTGAGACACCCTGTATAGCATGAGAAATCGTGCAAAACTACCTATTTTGTGGATAGCTAATGCTGACTTCAAAGTACTATAACTTGTTGTTCAGATACGGTATACACTTGAAATTTTCAGGGTGTATTGTCGATATCATTGGACAGTTTTTTGAAAAGTATTAGATTGACTGCTAATACAATTATCGATTTATATGTAATTATGTAAATCAATAATTTCATATTTTTGGGAAAAAATTCATAAAATTTGAGTTTGGGGCTAAAAATGACCGTGATACATATCCTGAACCTTACGGTGTTTGGTATCAGGTTATAGGAAATCTAATTGTCTTTAATATGATTGCAGAATAATCTTGATATAAGGTGTCGTTTGGGAAATCTCGCCAATTATCTATAGCAATACAAATCGGCTGCCTTTTTGGACGCCATCTTGGATTTGGAGGTGTTCGCAACAAAAATGTTGAGGTAGACCTCTGAATTATGTTGCCTTATTAAAAATACTTGCAATTAGAATCGGTTTAAACTTGTTGTGGAGATCTGGCAACCTAAAGTCACTTTTTTCGACATTGGCCCTCCCCTTATGATTTGTTTTAAACATATTGACACGTAAAAATGAAAACAAATACAACAAATATGTATTCGTTTTAGGAAACTATACATGATACGCCCATGAACACACAGTGCAATGTATCATAGGACCATAATTATCATGAACTGATTTAATTTGAACATTAAAGGGATAGTTTAGTTTTGGTATAGAGGGTGCTTCAATTAATTAAAAGAAATGTGAGGTAATGAAAAATGCGAGTGTTAAATTTGAAAGAGGACACAATTTTAATGACAAAATCAACTTTACTTATTGATCAAATACATCAAAATCGGTGCAGAAACAGCTGAAAGATTGGAATAAATGTGGGGGACCAACTTTTATTCAATAATTTCAAATGATCTCTCTATTGAATGATTATTTTAACCAATCATCACATTCACATTTGTTGATTTAAAAAATGGTTGAAACTTTAAGTGTTTGGAGGGCGCCCTCTTGTGTTTAAGGCTGCTTTTTTAAATGAAAACAGCCCTGTAACTTAAAGGTGCACCTGTAAAGTGTCAGATATTGCCCAAAATGACATTTGAGACTTCAATCCTGTACTAAAATCATTGTAAGAAATGTCCGAATGATGTCTGAAAGTTTCATTGAAAAAGAACACTGCTTTCCTGGTTAAAAAGGCGAAAATATGCGTCAGCTTTTACAACGGACGTTTATGAGGTTTATGACCGTTAATTAACGCTTTTGAGTTGAATGATAAATATCGTCATACTAAAGGGGCATTTAAAAAAATCTAACCCTATTTTATTCTTCTCTTACCATAAGCTAAACAACACGGTAGAAGAGAAACGAGGAAGCTCCAAGCAATTTTCGTGGAGTTGGACACTTTACAGGCATCCCTTTAACCGCATTTGTTTTACTACCATTCAAGCATCCTTGAACTATAACTGTTAGTTTCTAATGATAATTCGCAAGTTGTAATAACAAAAAATATGTTTGACCAAAACTGTACTATCTCATTAAAGGCAATATAATTATGCAACTGAATTTCCGGGCACAATTTAATGTAGAAGATAGGTGCGTAAAATGTTATGTTTTTTCTGGAAGGTATTGTCAAAATACATAGCATCATATTTCTAGCAATCCAGGTCTCGAGTTCAATGCCAAGCGAAGCTAAATTTTCGTTGCATTTGTTTGTATTGATGTCAAGGAGAAGTCGTATCATATTTTAGAATTTAGATTCAAATCAGAGTTAAAACATACTACATATGTTTATGTTTATATATTAACTGACATGTGATCTTAAAATTATCAGTGCCAGAGTTGCAAATTTACACACAGTTATTTTACTCAATTACTGTTTTTATACAATAAAACAGATTTAATGTTCTTAACTTAAATGTCATTTGCGATTCAAAATTCAAACAACATACAGGCACATTACATAGTTATATTCCTTACTGGTATTGTACCAATCATGTCGCATAATGAGGTGATATCAGTTGGCATTATATTGGGGTCATGGCATGCATGCATGGCCCTTGATCCCTCAACGTTTCTTACGAACCCTGATTCAGGAGCAGTTTAGGTCATATGGAACTTGTTTTTTATTAGTTCAAATAAAAAGGATACAATTTTCGATATCATATATTTGTTAATGATAATTATTCTGCTACCCGTGGGTGTTTGAATTACACTTTTATAATCATGCGTAATGTTACCACTTACCAGGTTTAATGACAATGATCCAACATTATACACGTTCTAATGAATTAACCATTGAACACTAGTTTACCTATTGGTGCAAATTCCACCTTCGTGGAAAATTATGCCCCCCCCCCCCCCCCCCCCCTCTTATGTGTATACTGATCTTAGACTACATGCAAGCTATAATCTCTATAATCTCTTACCAATGCATCTCTCAGAAAGCCTCTCGGATGATAACGCCCAACCCCACCCCGCCCACTTTTGGGAAATCTTGCTTCCACCCCCCCCCCCCCCTCCCTCCCCCTCTTAATAAACTTTCTAAATATGAATTTGGAAATTTGAATGACATTTATTTACCAACTAATCTATTCTCTATGATAAATATTTTGATTGATTTCTGGAAACTATTGCGAGAGTTTATATCTTTCAGATCATCTGGAATCCCTCTCCAAATTTACCCCTGCAAGTCAAGGGACTTGTTCTGCGAAAGCTCCAAATTATGCTACCTGTATATGATATGAGCACCGGTCTAGCAATCCGGAGGTTTCGGGTTCGAATCCCGTTGGAATCCCATTTTTCTTTGCTCACTTTTAATCACTGTATATGATATGGATTGTTTACCAATATGCCACTGATTCAGTGACATATCTTTCAACCCATTCCTGCATTCCTAAGTAGACGTCTCTGACGTATCAGCAGGGGTCTTGAACTTGAACGCTCATCCTTCAAACTTGTCACCACGCACTTAACGCTTGAGGATTCAATGACACGATAATATAGCCATTGATGCACTAACAAGGTCAACACAAACCTAATAAAACTCACCTGATGCGAAGCACATGGTAGTCAGAACTAGAAGAGCGAGCGACAGCGACCCTCCAAACCTCATCTTGTTATCAAATCTGACGTTAGTTGGAAATGAATCCGATGATATTTCAGGTATAATTCCTTCCTGATTACTCTCATGCACCTGGCGACTGGCGACAACCCCAACGCTAACTGTACGTGTAGATTATGTCCTTCTTAGTAAGTATGTTCCCTGTTCTCCTATATACACTGATTCCACGCCTTCCACCACCGAATTAGAAGAGAGATGTTTCCTATATAAATCGATGGCTGGGCTTAACCATCTAGACTTGTCTGCGCGCAGTGATCATTCGTGTTGTCTCCTCAGTGACTCAGTCCGTATATCGTATTGCGATCAGTGCTCCACAAAAGTCAAAAGGTATAGAAAATTGTCGCCCGCTTTTGAACTCTACCTATGAATTGTGAATGTATCATAGCGTAGTGCAGAGTTTAACCAGCCATGCCCTGTCTGTAGCTTCTATGAAAAGTGAAACTAGCTGCAGCTAGCTATCATACCATTCAGAACATCTACAACTATAGGTAAAGAAATGAAAAGGGGGTGCTTGCATACGCGACGCGGAGTTGGGCAAATAATGGGTTATTTGTGGCCGTGAGTTATTGTTTGACTGATTCAATGCTATGCCATGGTATAGAATAGAATTGCCACCGGGCACAATATGATGTGGCGTAGCCACGGCAGTAAGGGGTCGGGGCAAGAGGGGTAGGTGCCCCCATTGTGTGGAGGTTTAATTCCCCGGCCTGTTACTGTTGGTGCTATATATATAGTTAATATAGTTAAATGAATACATGCCGTGTTTTGTAGGTGCTTCTCAAGTCGGGGAATTAATTTCTGCATGAGAAAAGTGATTCTCCTATACATTTTCCTCAATGAGATTAAAAAAAAAAAAAAAAAAAAAAAAATCGGCATATAACGACGTGCAGAGGTCAAAACGACCCCCCCCCCCCCCCCACACACACACACGGTGATGTTGAGTAACGGTAAGGGGTCGGGGCAGGTGCCCTCATTGTATGAAGTTTTAATTTGCCCGCCTGTTAGTGCTACCCTCTCCAGCAGAACATATTGAAATGAATACATGCCGTGTTACAAGTCTCTTCTCAATCCGGAAAATTTCGATATTTACAACATTTTGTTCTCAATGAGTTGAAATTGGCAGAGCTAATTCTAAGACAGAATGATGTTTCCAATATAAGGGGAGGAGATCAAATTGAGAGACCCCCCCCCCCCCCCCCCCTCTATCTCACCACCACCACATGCACTCTCCTGTCGTATATGATGGCATCATATCATTTTGTTTGATTTCTGTAATTGATATTATACTGTTTACTATATTTTGGTATTCCGAGAAAATTGTTGTTTGCCAGTTACCAATTGTTGACTGTTATGCCAATAAAATCGTATTTTGGGCCCAATGGATAGTGTGAAGATTTTGCCCCTCTCCCGTCTACCTCCCCCGTTCATGATACACCCCCCCCCCCCCCCCCCTTCTGGATCTGCACGGGTTACACTACTGCACACATGTTTACCAGTCGTGTACCCAGTGAAATGGCCTTTTGATAATTGAGGTTTTTGCACAGTTCATTGGTTCTCAATAACATTAACATAACCTCTTTGAAGTCAACACTTCCCCCTATGCCGCATGCATACGCCCCACGGATATAGAATTCTGGATACAGTATAGGGCACGATGATGCACGGTTAGGTCGGATTTGAGTCATGGGCAGACAGCAATGTGAATAAGAGCTCAGATGAAATATAGTTTAATACAGGAATAATAATTTTGGGTTTCGGAATGAAATGGTATAATGGCGTAAATATTGAATTTGAATGAATGCAACAATCACAAAACAACACCCTAGCTGCAGTCAAGCGCAAAATGCAAAACGTTTTCACAACTTTGTGTACAGTTGCAATTTTATCCCTACCTCTCGCTTCAGAGGACAATGCTCCATCCATCAAGACACATCCCTATATGAATGGTACTCAGTGGCGTGATCTATATCAAACTAGGGACAAACGACCCTCGTGCAAGAAAGAGAAGGCTAAATCCAAGGTGTTAATGCACTCCTGAAAAGAACTTTAAAAATATCCCCAAGGAAAACGATTATGGTTAGAATAATCCTTCGAATGTACGTTGTCATAATAGTACAGTAAGATTATTGATAACGGAACAACCTTTGCAAATAATTATATAAATGAAGGTTTGATTTCATCCAAACCTAATTCGATTTTCTAAAGTGACTAGGAAACGTGACAAGGCAATGAAGGTAGCAAGACTGGTATAGCCATTTATATACTTGCATGACATGTTCAGACTATTAAATTTGATTGCAATTAACTTTCACATTTTGTTTTGGTTCTGGTGTATTTTTCGATTGCTCTTTCGATACAGTTTTAAAGATGGGCAAATCCAAATAGATCGATCAACATCATTTACAGGCCCGTAGCCAGGATTTGTCATGGGGGGGGGGGGGGGGGGGGGCGTAATTTACAAAAAACAGGACCGAGACCGATAAAAGGTGGACCCGAGACCGACAAAAAGCGGACCTTTCTGAATTTGAGAGGGACGGGAGGGTGCGTACGCACCCAACGCAACCCCCTGGCTACGGGCCTGATTGTCTTATCGACAATGTGCTAAAATTGGAAATGAAAACGTCGTCCATCAGTCAATTATCAATCGGAGATACTTCGTAGCCACCTCGTAACTTTGAATGTTTTACTAGACATTCTTACATTTTTTTTAAATGTTATAATAGCCGGTAGACAGAAGAAAAAAAAATGTAAAATCTTATGCAAAATATATGTAACGATTCTCTTTCAAACATAGTGGTATCGCGTTAATTCGCCAGAATTTCATATAGGCAGACTGAAAAGGTTTCAACACTTTTTTTTTTAGTATGAAACATTCGTTCAACAAAATGTTATCGGGTTAACTCGCATTACAGTTTCATCATAAACATATTCACCTCATTATATGGACACGATACGATTGAGTTGACAACAAGCTGTAACTAAAACCCCGTCTTAACTGGGAGAAATAGTCGAGGTAACATCCTGACGTTATCCGGATGAGGTCCTACACCGTTCCTGTTAAGACGCTTCAATCGGGGTAACATCAGGACGACATCAGGACGACATCGGGGTGAGTTTCACCCTAATCCGGCCAGGGTGACATCGCGGTAACGTCCGGACGACATCCTGACAAACGGCCAGTTAAGACGCGCGCGGAACAAAGTTACCCGGGTAGATGACGTCAAGGCCGACTATACTCCTGTGTCGCGCCAGCACCAGGCCATCTGATCGCGATGAGGGAGGTGCGGTTGTTATGGTAACCTACCCGAGTGAGGTTTTTGCGGATGGCTGGTTAAGCCAGCGGCCATGAGCCTGGCGAAGGCTCACCCCGTGTTTTACGATCAGACCCCCAACTGTTTCTTATCCATATATCGCTCGGGTGACATCGAGGTAAGGTCTTAGAAGAACGGTAACGGAATGTACATCTCTTTGAATGAAGAGGTATCACACCTCATAAAATAAATCGTAAATGTCTTCACGTCCTTTCGAAAAGTACAACAAAAAGGGGCAAATGGGTAATAAGATGTTCATATCGTATATCACCTCGTCATAAAGTCGTAATTGACAAAAAGAGTTATCGTAAAGCCCGCCGCCGCACACCACAAAATCCGATCATATCTGATAAACCCTTACGTATCGGAACGCACGACTTGATACGCAGTTGTTCGTCGGATCAGAATCGGATCGCGTATTAAAGATGTTGTTTCTTTACGGTAGTTGCTCATAAATCATAATATGATATGGAATTCCATATTACTTACATGGTGATACGCATTACGCATGTAATTATTTACGCTTGTCTAACTAAAGGAAGAATGTTAGCTTAGGAATGTTGTGATTTCATGCTAGTTTACCTGACATACCCATTGGGGAATAACGCGTGTTATATAGCAATCATAGGCGTATTCAGGGGGGGGGGGGGGTGTTAGGGGGGGGGGGGGGGGGGGGGGTTAAACAACCTAACACAAAACTTAGCCAGGGGTCTCGGCCTCGGCCTAGCATATTTTTGGCGACGGTCACCCCCTCCCTCCCCCTTACAATGCTAGCAATAAATGAAGTCAATAAATAATAATCATTTTTAAAACAAATCAAACTGAACTTTATAAAGGCACCACAATCTTCCCATTCATGAGCTATGCTAACGGTATTATGTGGATCACCATAATCGAAGTTAGGGAAAATGCAAATAATTGTTCTTTTTGGCATCCCTCGATCACAATAATTCAAAGCCATTGACATGAATACATTATGGAGTCGCGTATACGTAGACGATTCATCATCGCAGGTATCACGCGCCGTTGAATATTTTCTTTGACATCAACTAAAAAGAAGTTTTGAAATTGAATAGAGAATCGTTGAATGAAAGAGTTTTGAATGTATAACTAATGGAATACCTGGGCTAAGTTAAGGGCAGGGGCGAATCTTGCCCACTTCGCTGACACCCCCCCACCCCCCCCCCCCCCCCCCCCCCCCCCCCCCCCACCCCCCCACCCCCTTCCCCTTCCTCTTAACCGGGGAGAGCTTAGAATTCAATGGAATACCAGGCTAATAAGGTACAAAGGCAGGGACGAATATTGCCCCTTCGCTGACACCCCCCCCCCCCCCCCCCCCCCCCCCCTCCTCCTCTCAAGCGGGGAATAAAGAGAGCTTAGACTTCAAAGGCTAATAAGGTACACGGGCAGGGGCGAATCTAGGCCCTTCGCTGACACCATGTATAATTATGTACAGTATATCAAATGTTATGAATCATAATTCTGGACAATCTTACTTGGGATATCAATTTCAACTGGATGAGTGATAATATATATCAACTTATGATTATGTTTGTCTATGAATGTGTTTTGTTTACTGTGTATGTGTAAATCTTGAATACTTTCTGTAAAAAGTTGATATTTTTAGACCTCCGTTTATAATAACAAACAAATGTGAAATACGAAGAAAGCCCAGTCATTCTTTTTCCATAATTCTTTATTTTTCTTGCATGTTGCTGATAGAAAAGAAGAGAATATAAATCACAACATTCATTACAAAATATATATATTCATGCTAAACTCATATTTTATTAAAACATAATTTGATTTTTTTTTAAATACACACAAATAAACTTTAAATAACTTTATCTCAAATTAATGGTAAGGCCTTCTTGGAAGGTGTATCATACAAATCAGTTCATTTGCAATACATCAATAATTTAGAGGTTTAGGAACATTCAGCCTCATCAGTGTGAAAACCCTGTTAAATGAAACAAATAAAAAACAGTCAGATCTGTAACATGATTGGTCACCTGACTACAGTGACCACGAAAATTATCCTCTGCAGAGAAAACGATGTCATAAAACCTGTCTATAGTGGTCACCTGTCTTCAGCGGCTAGTTTCTTTATTTCCCTTAGGTAGTCATTATACACGGCTTCTGACCACTTGAGCATTGAAAAGTTATTGGCTGGATTCACAAAGGAGGTTTGTACAAACCATGGTCTACATCTTTGCTCGTAGACAAGTAAAACAATTTATAATTTTTAATGATATGACTGTTAGTGCTTGCTAAGCAGCAAATTTCACCATCTGAGAAGACAAACATTTATTTGGTGCATTTAGTCAATGTGTACCATCAACATTGTTAACAAGTAAGGAGTTTACATTCTCTCTCCATCATTTTACAAATGGCACTCCATAGATGTAGACCATGGTTTTTACAAACCTCCTTTGTGAGTCTGGGCCAATGGCAATGGGTTTCAGGGATGAACACAGCACCAGGGCTTTCTATAGCTCAGCTGGTAGAGCACCAGTCTAGTGATCCAGAGGTCTCGGGTTCGAATCCCAGAGAAACCCTATTATCTTTGCTCATTTTTCATTAAATCATAATTCAACATTATCATTGCATGGGCATGAATCCATCCAAAATGAGGTTTGTATTGATGGACATTCCACCGAGACCTGTGTTTGGGTTTTGGCTCTACTGGTGGTAGGAAATGATTTATCAAAATCATGGAATGTCCCCTCGGGATTTAGAATGCTATTTCGTGAAGAAAATATGTCTCTGACAGCGTCTCTGGACTTATAATCTTCCCTCAATAGCATTTAAAATCCCTCGGACTGGAACATTCCGTGATATTCCCTCCACCACCAGTTAACAACTGTATAATATAATACTGTATACATTGAGATTCCCAGAGAACAGCATTTTTTTTAATAAAAAGAAATACATGTAAATGTATGTGCGACATAATTGAAAACCACCTGATATATCCATAAAATAATGCATATCATTTGAACAAAATGTTTTGTTTTACATTTCGTTTCCATAGGAAACATTAACAAACAAAAACATGCAAATATCAACCAATTAATAATATCATATATAATCTAAATCTCCTGCAGCAAGATACAATATATGTGAAGAGTTGTACCAATCATTAACAAAATAAATCCAAAGTTCGTTTTCTAGCTCCACTCTAAGAGTTAATATAAAACCATGTTGTGGTGTGTGCAGTGGAGCCCTGTTATAAAGAACTTGTATACAGTGGAGCCTCTTTATAACGAGCTCTGTTATAACGAGGTACCTGAATAGCGAGGTAATTTCACAGGTCTTGGTTCTATGTATTTTATTGTTTTTAAGCCCTGATACAACAAGATATCTGATATAACGAGGTAAATTTAATGGGCCAAAGGTGCTCGTTATAATAAGGTTTCACTGTACCACACATTTAACTGGCATGAGCTCTTTATATTATTTTGTAAAAAGATACCTGGCCCCATATTCATAAAAAAACTCTGCTAGCTTAGTTCCATGCTAAGTGTATTTCAAATGATACAGTTTAGTGATGAGGAAAATGTTCCTAGTCCCCAACTAGGGTAAGATGGGTAGAACCAATAAGATTACCTTAGTTAGCAACCAAACAGATTGTGTGTTTAAAGGGATCTAGTAACTTTGTTGACATGTGCAAAAAGTGATGAGTGGTTGATACAATGGATATTGTTGTTATCTGATATGTCCACTGGGTGAATGGACGTTATATACTTAAATGGCAGAGTAATGAGCAAAAATGCAAAGTGATGTTCACTAACTCATTACATTCACTTTGTACACGGTTTTCGTGGTCCAGTAGATAACTTAACATCTGAACACTTCAATCGTAAATATCTTTTTAACGAAAGGGAAATTTGACAAACCAAAACCTGTCCCATGATTTTATTGTTAATACGAATACAAGGAGGTATGAGGGAACCGCTAGAATTCCAATTGGGTTTTGAGGATTTGGACAATGTTACTAAGTCCCTTTAATTCTCACCATGCAATCCAAAATAGACTGAGCGAGGTTTTATGAATATGGGCCCTGGTAAATATGTCAATTAAGGTAATTTGTATGGTCAAAAGGCTCTTGTTATAAGTAGATTCCACTGTAGACCGAAAAATCGGTCTATATTCCGAGGGTTAGGTCCAGTGAGACTGTGTCTTGTTTCATTATCATTTTACACTATATCCATTATGGAGGGGATAGTATGGCATCATAATATTAAAGGACCCCTCCAGAACGAGATGGATTTGTCTGTCTAGATCCAGTGTACTAATAATTACAGTGTATCTGAATTTCAGAAAAGTTTTACAGGACTTGCCTTAAGCCCGGCGCAGACAGAGCTGACTCAACCCGATCCGACGGGTTTTCAGTCAGGCTAGAGTCAGTTTCGCTCAGTTGGAGCCGATCCAACATGTTGCATCGGCCTCGAATGATATCCGACTGGCACTTGACTGGAAAAACCGGAGCCCTGAGGCAGCGCATACTGAGTTAATCAGGCTGAAAACCAGTCGGGTCGGGTCGAGTCGGCTCTGTCTGCGCCGGGCATAACATACTCTTGTGAGGTCCCAGAAGCCTTCATTGCTCTAAATTTACGAAATTAATTTTCCTTGGCATCAATCATAAAAGGTAAAGATAGAAGTTAAAGGGATTGTTGAGTTTTGGTATAGAGGGCGCTGCACAAAATAATTTTTTTGTGAGGTAATGAAAAAATGAGTGTCAAATTTGAAAGAGCATACAATTTTAATGACAGAATTAACTTTACATAATTTGTAATTTGTTAATACTGTACTTAATATTTTGTACATTTGATGTATTGTTTTTTTTTTATTTCAGGGACTGTCTGAAAAACAATTAAAAAACAAAAATTATTGTGGGGTCCCACAATAATTCAATAATTTTGAACCAGCCGTTGAAAAATAAGAAAATGCTTACACTTTTCAAAAATGTACAAAAGATGTTTGAATAATTGTTGATGATCTCTCTCATTACATGAGTTTTTATAGAGCGCCCTCTTGAGTTTTAACAGCTCTTTTGGAATTCTGGAATGATAACAGGCTTTTTACTTAGTCGTGTGTACTTTTTGTATACCTTTCGAGCATGGCGGAGTTATAACTATTAGTTTGCAATGTAATGGCGCAGGTTTTGGTTACTGAAATTCAGTTTGACCAAAACTGTACTCTCTCTACCAAAACTCAACTATCCCTTTTACATTATATATTTTGAAATCTGTTGCACAAATAGTGGTACATTTACAATGTACACATTACGTTTCACTAAGTTAGCCGTGATCTCCACCACGGTGGAAATCAACTCAACCATTTTAATAGCTTTCGTCAACATTCCATGCCCTGTTAACTGCCCCCCGAGACCTAGTGGTATTATAGAGATAATCTCCTCCGGTTACACGCAGTAAACCGATAAGAACGGTGTAAACGGTGATACAATTCTACTAGAGGCACGAATCTCTCAACCTCTCCTCAGGCCTGAGAAGCGGTTATTTTCTAACTTGGGTGAAACGTAATGATTAAATCCTTATAACCATAATGAGTTGACTCAAACGTGTAAAATATATACGGGTCAATCCACGTCATATCAACCAATGGGTGTCACCCAACCCCCTTTGATTTTTCTAAAATTCGCACCAATTGTTCCCCCAAGTGTCTGATAGATCATAAGGTTGCTATTCGTTGCAGCTTAGCATGGTGACCTTGTATGCGAAAACTGAAACTTGAATCAGCGACATAATGAATACATCTTATTGAGATGATAAGTTCTTCCCATTTACAAACAATAAATGCTTTGGCTTTTCAATATTATTTTAGCTACAGCAGATAATCAAATATGGCCAAAATTTATAAGCAGAAACTGTTTGATTGCGCCATTGGTGCTAATTTTAGCAAATTCAAAGGGGGTCGGGTGACAAATTGTCTGAAAATTGGTTGATTTTATGTGGATTGATCAATATGCTTATAGCTACATGTATGTATGCTGTATTGATGGAAAACACAAAATAAGATTCTTTTTCTGTCATCAAATAACAGAAGAATTATTTCAGAATGATGCAAAAATATGAATTTCAGTACGTTAAAATAATAATAAGTTAAATAGTTGTGAGCTAATCCCTGAGCATACAGAACAGAACGTATACTGCATAACATGATAAGCTATTACAATGAATGTCTAGTATTTCCCCAATGAATATCAACCGATTTGTCCTCAGTACGTATTGGCTCTGACTATGCCCCTGGCCTGACCTGCCTGGCCTGACCTGGCAGCGCAGACTGTGCATAAGACTTTGGGCCACTTGATGGCTTCGACATTCCTTGGGGCACTTTGTAATGTTCACACTGCCTCTTGTCCAAGCCTTTGCACCCTAGTTACTAATTCAGCTCTTGTTATTACGCCTCTGACCTTTCATGACAATGCATAAGACAGGGATGCCAGTGAGTATATGTCGAGGGCCTGAAACGGATTCATGATCCAAGAGGGCAATTATAATAATTTGTTATAATTCTTTATGCCTGTGTACCCTAGAAACTAGCTCAGCTCTGACATATGCCCCTGACCTGCCCTGCCAGAGCAGGCTGTGGATGAGACTCGGCCCACTTGACCGCCCCTGGGGCACTTCGTAATGCTTACACCGCCTCTTGTCCAAGCCTTTGAGCCCTAGTTACTAATTCTACAGCTCTTATTCTACCCTTGACCTGCCCTGAGAATGCAGATTGTGTTTCAGGCACAGGTGAATAGATCCCTCTACATTTAGAATCTAAGGGGCAATACGTTCACTTTTTACAGCGCCACATGTTCTTTCCATTATACCCTAGTAACTAATACAGCTCTCTGATTATGCCCCAGACCTGCCCTGCCAGCGCAGACTGTGCATAAGACTCGGCCCACTTGACACCCCCCACGTTCCCACTAGCAGTACCTCTTGTTCATGCTTCTGTTTTGCCCTAGTAACTTATTTTAACTCAGCTCTGCTTATGGCCCTGTGCATGAGACACAGGCGATTAGATGGACCATAGGGACAGTTCTTAGTGGCAATATTTATCAAACTTACATCGCTCTCGTTCCTGCCTAAATTAGTGACCAAGTAACTAATTCAACTCTGATTATGCCCCAGACCTGCCCTGCCAGCGTAGACTGTGCATGAGACTCGGCCCACTTGACACCCCCCACGTACCCAGGGGCACACGGATAACGCTTGATAACGCTTGTCCTCCACTAGAATGCAGCACATGCTCATAAGTGCCCTCATCTTTAGCCCAATGCTACAATCGTATGCTGCCATGCCCTGACAAGCCCCAGCTGCCTTTATCCTCCAACGGATCAGAATTGTTTCCCATGTCCTCATATCCGATGTCCATTGTCCTTTGAGTCAGTGTAACGCCTTTTTTTATAACTGGCCCTATGTTACACTCCTAGGTTATGTCTTTACCCTTGTAATATGCCTTATTCATGCCTCCTTTACTCGCGTCATTGTTGAGTGAGTTCGTGCAATGCCCTCTGCTATAAATGCCCCTATAATACACGACCCATGAAATATGTCCAACTCATGCCCCTGATCTGCCCTGCCAGCGCAGACTGTGCATGAGACTCGGCCCACTTGACCGCCCCCACGTTCCCAGGGGCACAACGATAACGCTCGCATTGTCCTCGCTGCCGAACTGCAGCGCCTGGTCGCAGATGAATGAGGCTGCGTCTTGAGGGGTCGGAGACAGGTTGACCGAGTCGCACAGCTCTTGGTCGTTCATCACAAAGGTGACGCCATCTGTCAACAGGACCAGGAAACTGTCACGGCCGTGCTTGATCTGGAAGGGTTCGGACAAAACAAAAGAAAATGTGTCTTTATCATTGTTCCTCATGTCTAGTTAGAAATGAATGAAAGGAGATTCTGCAAAAGAGGAGTGGGAGACAAGTAATATCTGTTGACAGGGTCGCACAGTTCTTGGTCGTTCATCACAAAGGTGACGCCGTCCGTCAACAGGACCAGGAAACTGTCACGGCCATGCTTGATCTAGAAGGGATAGGACAAAACAAAAGAAAATGTCTTTATCATTGTTCCCCATAACTAGTTAGAAATAAATTAAACAAATTTTGAAGATGAAAGAGGCTGCGTCCTGAGAGGTGGGAGAAAAGTTGACCGAATCGCACAGCTCTTGGTCGTTCATCACAAAGGTGACGCCGTCCGTCCACAAGCCGGGAAACTGTCACGGTTCAGACAATATAGGAGAAAATGTATCTTTATCGTTGTCAACGTTGTCACGGGTGGGTAGCACTTGTGTATGAGAGTGACCCCCCCCCTCCCCCCCCCCCCCCCGCCAGAGTACACAGAAAGAAAGTGTACTCTTTGAATACAAATCTTAGAATCTGTTCAACTCTCTAGATAACATACCTCGAGTAATCTTGTTTCAGGCTCTGCTATGAGGCCATATCTCTTGATGGTAACATCCCAAAACTTCTGATGCCTTTAGTGCAAATTACTCAGAAGGAGAGTACCGTAAACTCTTATAATTCAGTTCTCTGAACCAACTACTTTTTGTTATGAACCCACCACAACTTCTAATGTCTTTAGGGCAAATTACTCACAAGGAAAGTAAACTCTTGTAATCAAGTTCTCTGAACCGACTAAACTTTCTAGGAAACATACCTCAAGTGTTCTTGTTTTAGGCTCTGCTATGAGGCCAAACCTCTTGAGGGTAACATCCCCATAACTTTTGTTGCCTTTAGTGCAAATTACATAGAGGAAAAGTAAACTTGTATATTCCAGTTCCCTGTCTGACTCAAACTTCCTAGAAAACATACCTCAAGTGTTCTTGTGTCAGGCTCTGCTATGAGGCCAAACCTATTAACCCTTTGAAGACGAACAGAGTTTTTCTGTGTGTACCCCCTGAGACGGAAAGAATTCAGGGGCTCACGAAAAAGCCACGGTTGCTATGAGAGGCGTGGCTTAGGTGCCATACATTGCGTACTTTGCTTTCACTGAAGATAATCAGCGGTTTTAGTGGACTTCCGCCCCTTTCAATTTGAAGTGAAAAGATCTCAGTAACGCGTACTCGTTTCGTAATCTCTATTGATCGCACTTGCATTCAAGATTTTCAAAGCCACCGCCATGATAGCAAGCTTGCTTTTCTGTCCTTTTGTATGCTTTCTTTTGAGTAAACCGGTGCGACAATTGTGCCGTCACAAGTAGGTCAAGGTTCACTCTGCATTCACAACACGACAGCCCTGTACCGTGCACATCGCGTCTAGCTAGCTTTGCATAACAATACACATCGGCTGAGTGCCCGCCCCCTTTCTTGTGATTGGCCAAATTGAGTTCTCGTTACCAAGAGCGGAAAATGTAAAAAATATATCGACGATGTCATATTTATGACCATTTTACACTCAAAATAACTAATAACATGAAAAACAAATCTACAGATAGTCAAATTTGATTCATAATCTAAACATTTATTGCAATTTCATCCATGAATTTTGTGTGAGAAAAGGTGAATTCTTAGGTTTAAAAACCGATGTTTATTTGCTCTCTGTGCCCGAAATATTTCGGGTCTAGTCTGTGGCCATAGAACGCTATGCCCGAAATATTTCGGGACGCGTCGTCAGCGGGTTAAGGGTAACATCACCATAACTTCTTATGCCTTTAGTGCAAATTACTCATAAGGAAAGTTTACTCTTGTAATTCAATTCTTTGAATCAATTCAACTATCTAGCTAACGTACCTCTAGTGATCTTGTTTCAGGCTCTGCTATGACGCCATATCTCTTGAGGGTCACATCTCCAAAGCTTCTGGTCATGGTCAAGATGCCGTTGACCAAGGGCTTGCCATGACTGTTCCAACTGAATAATAGAAAGAGAAAACAAAGGCACAATTTTCAAAATATGTGAAAGATCACTTTGCATTTACCCTCATGACTCAGTCATATGACATTCATTTACCATAGAATTTTCACACATCACTCAGTGGGCATATGAGATTACAGAAATACATATTTATTTAATCCTGACCACTTTACGTTATTTAGATACTGCTAATGGAAGGACATCACAATAAAATGACTTTTAAAGTTAATAGATTATGACCCAATCTCTGTGAAGTTACAAGACTTTAAAGGGGACCACCAGGCAAAGAACAACACATAGTTTTATGATTTGGTATCGTTTTGTGATATCAAATAGATACCCAACATTTTGCAAAGGGTTGTGTAATTCATAAACAAAGCAATTAATTACCAGTCACCACTTACGGAACCACTATTATTTCCTGGTTCCGTACAGGCCAAACATTTGCGAGTGCGCCAATGCTATTCACGCGTACGTTTGGAGACAATAGAATCCCGGACGATTCTTTTGCACTGGACAAATTAGTCTTCGTAATTCAGACCCATGAACGCATGCTTTAGAATGGTGATGCGTTTTCCAATTTTTTTTTCTTTTTCTGGAAACATATTTTTGTGAACTTGTTGATGGAATGGACTACTAAAGATGTTACCTTTCATCTATAAGAATATTATTTTTGGGTGATGGCACCCTTTAAATTTCCCTTATTTACCTGATGTAACCACCCCATGCCTTGATCCGCTCCCTCTCCCTGAGGTTTGCATCAGGATCATGGTCGGTGGTCAGTCTGATGGCTTTGCTGTTCCGACAGAGGATCGCACGACTGTCTCCAAGGTTCGCTAGGACCAGCTCGTTCCCGTTGCGCACCAGAGCAACTGTCGCCGTTGATCCTGTGTGCTCATACTGAGATTCTATTTTTTTTTTTTTGTCAGAGGTGAAAAGAGAGAAACAAATTTTTAAAAACTAACATAAGTGCATGACTATTCCACCCTGTTTCGGATAAATATTGCAATTATTGTAAGTGTCCAATTATTGTAACTACCGTGGCAACCACTAAAATGATTGATGCTGATTCACTGTTGTCATAGTTGCTACAATAGTTATACAACAACATTTTTCAAATGAAGTTTTATCAAACTGGGCCCAGCTCATTCCTGCTGCGTACCAGAGCAACTGTTGCTGTTGATCCTGTGTGCTCATACTGAGATTCATTTTTTGAGGTGAACGGAGAGAAACAAATTTAGAAAACATAACAAGTGTAGAACTATTCCATTAAAATTTTGCAATTGTTGTAAGTGTCCAATTATTACAACTAAAATCATAAAATGGCAACTAAAATGCTTGATGCTGATTGCCTGTTGCCATACTTGCTACAATAATTGAACACATACCATAACATTTTGCAAAAGTTTTATAAAACAGGGTCCAGCTCGTTCCCGTTGCGTACCAGAGCAACTGTCGCCATCGATCCTGCACGCTCGTACTGAGATTCTGTTGTCATGTCAGAGGTGGAAAGAGAGAAACAAATTAAGAAAACTTTACAAGTGTCGTACTATTCTTCAAGGTTCGCTAACACCAGCTCGTTCCTAGTGCATACCAGAGCGACTTTTGTCATTGATCATGCATGCACATACTGAGATTATGTTGCCATGTCAGAGGTGAAGGGGATAAATAAATTTAGAAACTTAACTTAGTGTAATTTACTATTCCCCAAGGTTATCAAACAGCACAGGTCTGGTTCCCATTGCGTACCAGAGCAACTGTGGTCATTGATCCTGCGTATTCATTCTGAGATTGCATGACAGAGGTGAAAGGAGAGACACAAATTTATAAAAACTGAACAAGTGTCATACTTTTTTCCAAGGTTCGCAAGGACCAGCTCATTCCGTTGCATACCAGAGCGACTTTTGACATTGATCATGCATGCTCATACTGAGATCCTGTTATCTTGACAGAAGTCAAAGGATTGAGACAAAATGAAAACTGAACTATGGCAGTACTAATTGGGTTATAAACATGGTAACCCATTACAAAATAATTACTGGGGATAAGCAATCTTGATACAGAATTAAAGATAGACCATAAGACAATTTCAGTAAATTAATTTCTCCATGTGTATACTATGTAGTGTCTACTAGCAATATCCAAAATGGTTTTCACCATTTAAAAATGATTTAACCTTTTCACTATAGCACTTAAATGAACATTGGCTCCCAAACCTTAAAGGGGACAACCAGGCAAAGAACAACACATGTTTTGATACAGTTTTGTGATAGGGCAGGTCCAAGCTATTTGACTTGTGACGTACGGGACATTCAAAGCTTTTAATTGATTATTACTAAGAGGAAGAAGCTATGATTTGGAATCTTTTTGGTGCTTTGGAAAGCTACTTGCAGTCCCTTCCTAAAATGCAAAACAAATAATTAAAATCGCTCATTAATATTTAATTATGCTAATTAATATGCAGCGTGACGTACGGGACCAGAGAAATATCGACTTTTTTGGAAAATTATGTATCATGAAAATGCTCTGAATCTACAGGGCTAATACTAACTAATTTGTAATATATGCATTCAGTAAACATTCAAGTACACACTACAAAAAAATTAATTAATTCACAACTTTTTTTTCCCACGATAATTAATGAAAGATAATAGGTATGCGCGTGACGTACGGGACATGTGACGTACGGGACATTTTTTCCTCATTAAAACTATGTCATTTTTCTATTCTAATTTCATAATCTTTCATTTTATTTTGCAATATATTTGTTCTTATTGTATAAATCTAATATTCTGATGAAATAAAAATAAAAAATACTTCTCCAAAAAATCACGATAAGACTTTAAAACAATGTTAATTAATTAAGCTAATTAATTCCTAATTAATAATTAACAAAAACTATTTTATCTGGCATCAATATGTGTAGGTTACATTCTTCTGATGTAAATTACTTTTAAATTTGCCAAAAAAGAGATAAATATGAGTAAATTAAACAGAATCATCGAAAATGGGGCAACTTACAGAAAATCCTACACATGGGACTGTTTAGAAGAATAAGTCATAATATTTTGTGCCTTTTTAGCACTTTCTTACAGTTTTTGAACCTGTTTGGAAGGTCTTGATGTACTGAACCAAGTGTGTAATACTGTCTTTCCATCATTTACATGCAGTTACCCTAGTACTCAAATTGATTGTCTAGTATTTTAGATAATTAATTAAAGGTAATTTTAAGATATTTCAAATTTCCCCCTCAAGACATATTTTCATGAAAATATAGCTTTATCATGAAGTACGAAATGGAAAAAATGAATTCTTTTTAGAGATGGCTCTTGAAGGTAAGATCTATCTATTCTGAACTTCTGGAAAGCATCTAAGTATGTATTCTTCTGATGATCAGCGGTTAAAACACAAACAAATAATTTGTACCTGCCTTGCCATTGCTTTAACACTGAAAATGTCCCGTACGTCACACTTTTGTCCCGTACGTCACATTTGTTAATTAGCTAATTAAATTAAAACGAAAAATGTTTTTTGCATCAAACTTGGCTAGCAGATCAGGAGTATGATAAATTAGAACTTCACAGAATATGAAAGAAAAAAATCAAATGTTTCATACTGAAATATTTTAAAATGTGCTCATTTTTGTGACGTACGGGACATAGCATTTTGGACACGCCCTAATTAGCATATCAATTAATTTTGAAGCTTAAAAATTTGGTCAACTATTGCTAGTAATTAGTTTTACTAGTCTCCATATATGAAAGTAATGCTTCATTGATTAAATAAATGGGCAATTCCACCATAACGGAATTACATTCAGAGACGTTTTTTGCTCATTATTTCATTCCCTGCGCAATATTCTGATGACTTAAGTAAATTTTGATACTTATGTAAGTTGCACGGGTAACCAGGCTACAACATGATAGGGAAATGGTTTTATATCTTCCATGTGTTGTTGCACACTAGACCAATATGTGTGACCGTAACGGAATTACCGGAGAATGGAGTTTTTTTTTTGCTACAAGTTTGCGTTGAGTTTCTCTGAAATATAAGACACTTTGAAACTGATTTTATGTATTTTTTCTATCTTGATAATGTCAACTTCATTTTGGAACAAGTACGTGCATAAACAACACAATGATAAGTTCACAAATTCACTTTTTTGAAAAAAGACCACTGTAACGGAATTACACAAATTTGTAACGGAATTACATCTCTGAAAGTTACAAGGAAAACTCAATTATTTTGCACTCAACTTTTCTTACATGCTAATGCAAACATCAAGGCTATCTAGCACTTGAATATAAACCATAATTTGACATATCTGTAAAGCAATTTTTGAACTTGTTATGTGTAAAACAAATGAAAATATGGCCAAAATACAAATAAGAGTGAAATTTGAAAAAAATATTGCTAAACTCCAGCTTTATTTCGGTTTATTTTCAGCTTCATATTAGTAGGCAAGAAATTAAAAAGGATTGCATCAATTAAATGAAAGAAAAATCCTAGAAACTATGTCCACTAGTGTGTAACGGAATTACACAACTTGAGCAGTGGGATCAACTTTTCCACAAATCGGTACATGAACAACAACAAATTCACATTTTAGCTTCAATACTTTTCAAAAATCAATAATTTGACAATAATAACCATATTTGAAGTAAAAAATAGCAACATTTTTTAATTTTTCCTTTACTTCAAGAAAAATGGTTAAATTGTGAAAAAACCCAAAGTAAAAAAAAAAAAAAAGTACCTACATTATGTGACATGCTAAAGAACTGCTCATCATCAATATCAAGAAACATTTAAACAATTTAAAATCACAAACGGGTCAAATAATTCAACTTTCAATGCTATAAAGCCTTGTAAACTTCCTGAATATTGGAAATCTGTGTGAATGGAAATGCATTGTGAATGGGCAATTCCACTGTTACAGAATGACATATAAGTGATTTTTAGCTCTGTTTTCTTAATCATATTTAAAATTCCTTTCACTTCCACAGTTTTTACAACTTTAATAACTGGCAGGGGTACTAGAGGTACAAATCTATAACACTGTAGCGTCAGGAGACCAAAATACAATCATAACGGAAAGGGGTCTTTTATTCAACACTAACTTTGTAATGATTTTCTGCAAAAGCTAACACAAAAAATTCTTCATTGGTAATAAAAACTTATCATTTAAGCTACAAACTTGAATTTGGTACATCTTTTTTCCAGAAATGATCTATTTTAACCTCTGAAATTACCTTAAGACAAACGAATGTCACTGTAACGGAATTACGCCTGTGAAATCCACCCATGAATCCACCCATGAAAATGCAATTTCTTGGTTACATTTTTCTGCGTACAGTCTATAGTAAAGAATTTGTATGCATTGTTAATTTGTATGCATTGTTAAACAATGTATGCATTGTTAAACTCTTACATAAGGACCAGAACAAGTCCTGAATTTATGTGTGTGCATAACAGAATTACAAACAAATCGAGATTTGTTATATAAACTCTTGTTATATTCTAAAATTATTCTTTTAAAAATTCATCCTAAAGTGATCTTAATTTACTCTCAAATCAATTTAGAATGCGTTTTCATTCATTTCATGAAATACATATACGGATATAAACATGTATGATCTAAATACAAAAAGTTGGCATATAAAATTTAAAAATCGAATTGCAAAAAATGAAAGACACCTTTAGGAATTCCCATTTGAAAATGCAAATACTTTGTACATCTTCTTTGATCTGCATACAGAAGCACACTGAACACTCAATGAATTCTGACTTTATGATAATGAATAAAACATATCTTAGCCTGTATTATGTATAGTTTTGAATATCTTGAAGCCTATTCTGTATTTATGTTTGATTTTATATGCTTCAGTTTAATACAAATTTACATAATAAATGGTGAGTTATGAGCCCTTAACTGATCAATGATATTCAAATCTACATACAAAATTATTAATATTAAATCTCCTTGAAAGTTGAAGGTATGATTTATATCTTAAAATACATCAATGTAAATTAATGTGAGAAAATAAATGTAGAACCAGTGTCATACTAATTACTGGATATTTTTAAATTTTTGTTATTGTTTTTGTTTTTCCCTTTCTAAAGTACAAACATGAATCTGCTGCATCTTCATAATTTCAGTCAAGTGGGTCTTGCTGGAAACTAATTTAATGATAGAACATTATCATCTCTATTATGTTCGTGGAGAAATTAGAGAAATTATCTATCGTGTATCAATTTAGTTAAATCACCATTGATGCAATATGAAGCATGTGAGGTAATGAGTCAGATAAAGTAACATTGTACAGTACATGTACTGTATGTATAATGACTTATTGTCTACGTATGGCTACAGTTCATGCTATTTAAAGGGTATTTCTACATTCAGAACAAGAAAAAAATTTATTTTCAGCAATATCATTCAATACCTTACAAACCATGTGCATGTAATTCCGTTACGTAACGGAATTACTAATACTGTTACGCCATTTTTGGAAAAAGTAGTGACATTATTTCAGAAAATTATGTTGGAAGTTCTTAGGACTATGGTGAAGGAAGAGAATTCACAATGACATGACTAAAGAACAAGTAATAAGATATTGAGAAAAACTTAAATCGTTTTATCGTAACGGAATTACGATCAAATGTGCATAGATTTTTTTAAAATCTCAAAAAAATATGCAATGAAGTTACTGCCCATGCTTTACAATTTGTGTTTGTTACAACATTGTATGGAAAATATGAGAAAATGAGCAGAAACAGTCATTGAATTAAAAGATTCACTTTATTTTCACAAAATGAAGCTGATTTATGAATAAAAGGTCATAAATTTCTGTTCAATTCAAGCAGAAATATTTGAAAAACCAATCGAGCTATATACAAACGGTTTTCAGTTTCCTAAAATTCAAGTTTTCCTCTATTGATAACAGTTTGATTTAGGGAAGATTGCTCAACTTTGAGATGTGGTGTTTTTGCCTTCTCTCATACGGAATTGCCCAAATATTATAAATAATAATGTAATGTCCCGTACGTCACACTAATATTTGAAATATGCAAATAAGATGACCCCTACTCATTAAATATGCAGATTATGCAAATTTCCACACTAAAAATCTGAACTTCAGACTATTAGCTTTTAAATGATACCAAACTTGATATGCTAAAATGAAGATGAATTTTCACTATCAAGGGGGACATTAGCTTGGACCTGCCCGATATCAAATAGATACCCAACATTTTGCAAAGGGTTTTGTAATTCATAAACAATATTATTTCATGGTTCCGTACGCGGCAATCATTTGCGAGTGCGCTAATTCTATTCACTCGTACGTTTGGAGACAATAGAATCCCGGACGATTTGTTCGCTCTGGACAAAGGTAGTCTTCGTACCCATGAACGAATGCTTTAGAATGGTGATGTGTTTTCCAATAATTTTTTTTTTTCTGGAAACATTTTCTGAACTTGTTGATGGATTGGACTACTAAAGATGTTACCTTTCATTTATAAGAATATTATTTTTGGGTGGTGGTACCCTTTAAACACAATTATAGCTCCCTTCTATTTCTCGAACTACAACATTATGATGATTGAAACTGATTTGTAGGTACTAAAAAGGGTTAAAAAAAACACAATAATATATCTTACCTGGATAGTTTAAGTAGAGGAACTTTGTGAGCTTATTGTTGAGATCCACGAAGGCATTGGTCAGGACGGTCTGCAGGTCACGCTCCCTGTCAAGCCAGAACATTAAGTGATGCTCAAGATTCTCGTGAACGTAGTCCACCGCAAACGCCCCCGCGTGCCCGTCAAAGATCGCGACGTAGAGCAGATTCGGCATCAGCTCCTTGATGCAGATGCGATCCTCGTTAGCAGCCCGTCTCCCCGTGAGAGATTCGTGGCCGATGCGCTCTAGAGAGATTTTGGGGATCGGGATCCCGTGCTTGATGCTCTGCTGCAGGAGAATGGGCTCCTCAAGACGGCTGTTCCAGATCCCGAAGTTATCCCAGTTCACGCCGCGCCTAGAGAACTTGTCTCTGTTTTTGATCGCACTGGTATGCAATGAACAATGTGAGTTGATGCCCCCAATGATATTAGAAATACTTCTACTATTACTACACTGAACGAAAAATATAGGGCTTTTGAGAGCTATGGAACTCGAATGCAGCCCAAGAAAAGAATGTCCAAGTCTGAAGTCCTTGCTCCTAAGCAATCCACATCCTGAGCATTTGTTCCTGGGTGTGTTCACAGGACCAGAAGACCCTGATTTTAGCCTGATGCCCCGGTCAGTGTTGGTCAGCCAGGATGATGTCCATAGACCCTGGTGAATAGTTCTACTAACATTTGCAGGAAAGCCCTGGCTACTAGTCTCCTGTGCCAGGAGTTTCCCACAGCAGCTCAAACCGAAAGACCTCTGTAGCATCTTGCCATTTGATAGCATCTGACCTCTGCAAGGATTTTTCAGATGGTTGTCCGAGAGCTGATAGAATAAATCAGATGAAAGTTATGTTATGCTCCTGGTAAACTAGATATCACAATTGCACTTTTTATGACTATCATGTTTCAGTAAGTGAGAAAAACTACTGGAAGTTTGACTGATGACTGAGTGTGAGTTCCCAATCAAGTTTCATCCATGGCATGCAAGTTTATATTTTTGTATCTAACATCTGAACATTAAACATGATTTTTACAAAGCATCCATCCATGCCCTCAATATATTTTTTCCATTAATTTAGAAAATTGTACATGGCAGTCTTACTTTAGTTTAGTCTACCTCCTCCATTCACTTGTGTTCATGTCATCACAAAGAGGTACCTAATCATCAGTGTTGTATCCGAGTCCACCCAATCCGAGTCCAAGTCCGAGTCCAGACCATCCGAGTCCAAGTCCGAGTCCAGACCATCTGAGTCCGAGTCCGAGTCGAGTCCAACTCTTTTTTTAAATTGTTTATTTAATTTTTCATTTATTCTTTTTCTTTACCAAAGGCAATTGATCTAGTATCACTCAATCAAGTGATTTTAAAAAAGGAATCCCTTCATACAGACAAACATACATACAGTCGAACATTGACCGGCCTCGAGCTGGACTCGGCCAGAGTCATCGAGTCCACGACCTTTGAGTCATCCAACAATGCTAATCATATGCACACAGAGTGGGCTCACACTGTCACAGACAGTACATGATTTGGCCAGTTTTAATCAATGTTAAAAAGAATTTTAAACTTATTTTGGACATTGAAACTTTATTCCGACAGTCTGAACATCACTGTCATCAGGTATGCATTTGCACTAGCTACTAGCTAGCGACATTTTCGCTAGATCGACAAATCTATCGCTTTCATGGCCTTTTTGACATTATTATTGTTATTTTCACTGTCGGCATGCTAGAATGCCGACAGTGAAAATAACAATAATAATGTCAAAAAAAAAAGCTTATATTGCATGAGGGCCGGATATATACATGCTTCTCAAAAATACTGTAATTGTTTACATATGTCAAATTCACAAATTACAAACTTGTGCACACTGAATTTACAATCGAAAATTACACCCACAAAAAAATGAATGGATGGGACTGGTTTTTAACAGTTTTATTATTATCCAGCACCAGCGCAGCTCACTTATTGTCTTGCTTTGAGCTCACAACCACTCATTTCATTACGACTGACTAAATGCCATTAATTTAATAATCCTGAATACATAGTTATCATGGCCTATTTTTTCAAAAGAATCTCATTTAGCAGAAATAACTCACCAAAATTCACACTCACGTAGACCTAGAATCTAGTCGACGTCTGGACGTCCGTTCTGCAGCGCAGCGCAGCAGCTGATTGCCAATTTCGATCATTATGAAGAGCGTCATCTATCGACAAAAACATTACATTGCACTTATATTTTTTTAGCCTAAAGCTAGAATCACACTCATGATAACAAATTTATAAATTATACATTTATAAATGGATTTTACAATCCATGATATAACCAACTAGAATTCAAGCATGTACGCCAACAGGCGGGGGACGGGGGATCATGTACCCCCCCCCCCCCCCCCCCCACACACACACACACACACACACACACACACACACACAAACACACACACTTTTTTTTTTTAAGTGATTTTTATTTCTCCAAATTAACATAACATTTACAATTGAATAACATTTTAAATAATACACACACACACACACACACACACACACACACGCGCACACACACACACACACACACACACACTTTTGAAAGTGGAGGGGATTCTTGCACTACCAAATCTCACAATTTCAAGCAAAACAAATGTAAAAGCTCCCTACAGTAGGAGGGGGACACCCCCACCCAGACCCTCCCTCGCAATGCCCACCCACACTTTGAGAAGCTGATGACGCCCTTGAATTAAAGATGTGTACTTTAATCCTATGATCTCCGTTCATTTCGATTATTTCAAACTATAGATTCTTCCCTTTTCGTATCTGTATTTTGTACTGCCATGTACGTTTTAATAAATAACGGGATCTATTGATGATGATGATGATACACAGCATTTGTATGGCGCCATTTATCTGTTTAAACATTCAAAGGCGCCGCTCCTCCAAAAAACTCAATTTACTGCACATATTGCTTGAAAAGAAATGTTTTTAGGCCTGCTTTGAAACCTTCAAGTTTGTCCATTTTGCGAAGCACAAGAGGGAGGGAGTTCCAGAGGCGTGGAGCAACTGACGAGAAGGCACGATCACCATACTTCTGGAGTCGTGACCGTGGGACGTGGAGCCCGGGGGGGGGGGCCACTCAACTATATTGCTGTACACACGCGCGACCACAGGTTTTTCAAACCCACCCTAAACAAGTTTTATCCATTGGTCAAATTTATACCCTATTCAAGTATTTTCGCGTGCTTTTTTGACAATTTTGCCCCCTAAACAAGTATAACCCCTAAAACATACCCCTTATCAAGGTCTACGTCAATTGCTCTCAATTAAACCTCTAAAAATAATAGAAATGTTTAACCACCTTAAACATTTAACCCCAAACAAGGTCTACCTTAAATAAACCTCTAATGTACATGTACTTGTCAATAAGAACTACAGTCAACTTCATACTAAGTTGAAACTTTGCCTCAGTTGAAGATATTCAAAAGACCTCTATTTTGAATTATCTATTGTTTTGTTTTTTTTTTTTTTTTTTTGGGGGGGGGTTATATAAGTTGAATTTGTAAGTAAAAGCTTTTTCATGTTTTCATCAGTACCAGCAGATTCAACTTAAGTTTGACTGTATATCTGATAATACCGATTGCAATATCATACAGCATGTGACAACGCCAAGGTATTTCTACAATGGATCGCAGGTCTCTCGAGATATTTGTGTAGTTACTATACAAACAAATGATAACTACCATGTCTTGTTTCTGAAACATTTTGGAATAATTTATTTACAAAAAATATGAACATCATTAAAACATACACTAAATCCTGAGTTCTTGAAATGGTTCAAAATGTTGTTGAGAAACCTGAACAATGGGTAGAGGACTCAGTGGCGTAGCGAGGGTCAACGGATTGGGGGGGGGGGGGCACAACTGCGAGGGAGCGGAGCGACCAAGCCCGTGGCCGTGGGCGCGTAGCGCCCGAGGGGGAGGGTGTCGGAGGGGGGTGTCCCCCCTCCCACGGTAGGGAGCTTTTGCAATTTTTCACTCGAAATATTGCAATCTGGTGCATACCTTGGAAGAAAATTTGATAATACAGTCAAACCTGTCTATAGCGACCGCTCAAGGGACCGGCGAAAAGTGGTCGGTGTAGACAGGTGGTCTCATTAGACAGGTGGGCGGCCATTTTGAATTTCTGGTCGCATATTGTGCCTATATGCACATGTGTAATTTAACGAAAGGGAAATAAAAAAAAAAACGAAACCTGTCCCATGCTTCCATTGTTAATACGAATACAGCAATGTATGAGGGAACCACCACCATTACAATTTGGTTGTGAGGATTTGGACAATGTTACGAGATCCCTTTAAAATAGACTCCTACCACATTTCTAACTATTAAAATCGTACAATACGCTAAAACCCGTTCAGGGCCCCGTTGCAGGAAGAGAAACAATCGATTGTAAGATGCAATTAATGGTAAGTCAGATCACGTGTTTTAGATGCGTAAATTTTCTGACTTACAATCAATTGTAACTTACAATCGATTGTATCTCTTTCTGCAACGGGGCCTAGGACTGATTGATTAAATTGGTTAAGTGCCAACGAGAATATTTTGCCAAACCACGTCCACGTAATAAATTATTAATACTCAGTAAATAGTACTCCGCGCAATTGTTGAGAAACTAACCGGCTGTTCAAACATCAGATAAAAGTACGCGATTTTATGATACTTATAATTATTTTAATAAATGTTCACTCTTTAGTACACATATAATTATCATTTATAATTATGTACTGAAACTACGTTTGAAAAATATATACGAAAATCTGTCGAATTCCTTATACTCGATGTAATAATGACCCTGGAATATTCAATCCCATATATTACAGACTAAAATACTTGAATCGAAATGTGATAGCTAGGTGACCAGCCAAAGTCAATCTATAAGCTGTCTGAAGTTTATTGTCATTATAAAAGTTTGTTTTATGCATTGACCTGCTCAGGATTGGAGCCTTGTGTGACCAGAGGCGATCGAGTTGATGCCTTGGTCACTCAAGCGCTAATTTTGTGGTCGTTATACACAGATTTATATGTACGTCGGGACCTAAATAGGGTGGTCGCTGGTCGCGTTAGGCAGGTGGTCGCATTACGCAGGTCGCTTAACACATCATTGTTCAGGGGAGGACCAGAGAGCGGTCGTTATGAGCAGGTGGTCGCTATAGACAGGTGGTCGCATTAGCAGGTTTGACTGTACTAAATTTAAAGAAATCATGACTTAAATCATCTCCCTCATGATTAGACCGCATTATACAGGGTGGCCCAGAAAGAATGCAACACCTACGATCGTTTATTTCATCAACTTCATCGACCAAATGTCATAGACAGAAGAACCGCATGACTGCTCTCCCTTTGATAAGGACGACAATGTACGGGGTACTCGATTACGCAACATTGTCTTCCTTATCAAAGGGAGAGCAATGCGGTTCTTCTGTCTATGGGAGGCCGCAGGGGCGTCGATCCGTTTTTGCGATTGGGGAGGCGAAATTTGAAATTTTTTCCAGAGTGACCACTGAGAGAGCTAAAAGCCCCACATTGGCATGCCCGGAAGTTTTATTATGCGCTCATTGAAAGTGTCTTGATGGCTCAAAGACCTGACTTTGGGGGGCACCCACATTTGGGGACAATAATGGGGGTCCAGGGGACGGAGCCCCCGGAAGCTTTTAGATTTCAGACATTTGCAACTCCTATCATGGGTGTTAAAATTGTATAAAATAGTGAACCTACTCGTAACGTATTTTTAAAGGGCATATAGCGAGGGAAATATTGAGCCTTGCATGAGATGGATCCACGTGATCCTGTATATAGAGCCATCGATATAGTCTAGGGGCATTGGGCCCCCATGAAACTAAGCAAGGGCGTCAACAACTTCTCAAAAGTGGAGGAGAGACATTGCGATGAAGCGAAGCGACCGAGCGAGGGAGGGTGTGGGAGGGGGTGTCCCCCTCCCACAGTAGGGAGCTTTTGTATTTTTGGGCGTGAAATTGTGCGATTTGGTGCACACCTGAGACAGAAATTTCACGTAATATGAAGTAGCCTATATAAGTATGGAACCAAACATACATAATGACAAAGGGAGGGGGACAATCTCCTCCACTTCCAAATGTGGGGGGGGACATGATATTCCAATTTGATTTGCGTTCAGCGCATATGGACCGAATTGACTGAAAGATATATTTCAGATTATTTTATTTTCTCTGACGGTGTGCTATCTATTAGATGAGGGTTTAGAAAACTTCGTTTGAGGTGTGCGTTTGAGAAATTTCACTGCCCAACACATTTCGAAAGGTGAGTTCCCGCAACCAAAATTAAACTTGCAATATGAGAAACTGTAGATTTACAGTCCTTTTCAAACTAAAAAACGGCTATTTTGAAGATTAATTATTAATAAATGTGTCTTTCCCCTCTTTGGCATTATATCACTAGATTTTTTTCTTCCTCATTTTCGGAATTATTGGGGGGGGGGGGGGGGGGCGAAATGATATGTTCGCCCCCCCCAATATTTTCATTGGGGGGGCGACCGCCCCCCTGCCCCCCCAGGATCGACGCCCCTGGGAGGCCGTGGGGCGAGAATGTCTGAGTGTTCCAACTATCGCTGAAGACGAAAAAGTAGCAAATTTAGGAAACGACATTGCCTCAGAAAATGGCCCTAGGATCCAAACGCCTTACCCAAAATCAATGCTTATGGTATCATTTTATTTGAAAAAGAATGTTCTACCCAATCAAACAAAAAACAATGACATTTGGTCGATGATGTTGATGAACTAACGATCGTAGGTGTTGCATTCTTTCTGGGCCACCCTGTATAGTATACAACCACAATCGAACCTACACACACACCAGACTCAAATACGCTCACATCGTCCGTGCCTGTCTATTGTCCTACTTATTTGGGGGAGGGTGGGGGAGAGTGTGTGAGGGGGTTTACCCCCTCCCACGTGGAGAAATTTTTGAAATTGGTGTTTAAAATATCACTTTTGCATATTTTTGGCTTTAAATTGTGCGATTTGGTCCATACCCGAGACAAAAAATATTATATGATTCGTAGTTCAAGCTATGGAATCAAACATACATAATGTATGCATAAGAAAAAGTGGGAGGGAAATGTATGGGGGGGGGGGGCATGTCCCCCTTCCCCGTCCCCCGCCTGTTGACGCCCATTTTCAAGTACCGTGTGACTAGACCCACGACACGGGTCCCTTGGGTTAGGTTCAGTAGGCCATGCTCAACTGATGCAGATGTCGACTCTGGAGAAGATGACTGATGGTGCTCTTTGCCTAGACATTTTGGACTACGTATAGTGCAGCTATGCGCCCATATAGCATGCATGAATGCGTCAAATAGTCAAAATTATCTATAAAAGCGGGAGGCAGCAGGATCCTGCAGAGGCCCCTGGTGGATGATTTACCATGCGCTTCAAGCAGTTTGTTTGGCCTACGCGCTCTACTGAAATGCGGTATTTAACGGAGCGTCGATGCACGCGTGCGGGACTGACAATTCGCATAAGGCGCGCACTAGTTGAAGCGATGCCCGCGGCCTCCCACTTGGAAGGATTCTTCAAAATGATATAGGTGCGATATTGCTACTAGGGAATGACTGTTAGGTTGTTCTTTATTATCATTTATAACATCATTATCATCACACATTTAATAAGACATGATAATAACGAATGTTTTAGACACATTTGGCTTAATTTCGAGTCGTTCGACATTTTTTTTTTTTTTTTGCCAAACGATTGGGGGGGGGGGGGGCACGTGCCCCCCCCCCCCCCCCGTGCCCCCGTGCCCCTCGTAGCTACGCCACTAGAGGTTACAATGATACAAGGGATATTATTCTAGACACTCCCCTTCAAATGTGTCTCATATTATGATTGTATCTCAGAGTTTGTATTTGTCCAAAAGCTGATTAAATGCTACAATTGTATTAACAAAACTCTGCTTATGATGTTCTCATTTTGTAGTACTTTTACAAGGAATTCCATCAGTATATTCAGCTGATATCTGGGCCCTGGATACATGTGGAGCTTATCTCCTTGAGTGCCAGGCTCGCATTTTTGTGAGTTACAGTACACACAAATGCCATAGAGCATTAAAATCTCTGGCACTTTAAGAGTTAGGCGGGGACCTGGGAATGGTGGAGGGGGGCGGGGGGTATGATCGCGCGATCAAGGGACGTTCCCGAGATCTGGAATCCCCTGGAATCATTCGAAGTCGCACAAAATCCCCGGCAAACTCCAGACAAGTCCGGGAGAAAAAGATACCCTAAACGCGTATTTGTTTAACTCCACAAACATACCCTTTTTTCAGATTTTGGCCTTTTTGACACCCTAAACGCGTCACGCGCGTGACGCGCCATGATCGGCAAAAAGTACCCTTTTTACGCGTTTTTTTGGTCGCGCGTGTGTACAGCAATATAGTTGAGTGGCCCCCCCGGGACGTGGAGTAGAAGACCTGACGAGCGTAGCCCTGGACGAGACTGATTCTTTGCCACCAAGGAACATATTGAGGGGCCAGATCGTGGACAGCCTTGAAAGTCAGTAATAGGACCTTGAACTTTATCCTGTACTCAACTGGCAGCCAGTGCAATTCTTCCAGGATTGGTGTGATGTGGTCGTACTTTTTCCCTCATGTGAGTAAGCGAGCAGCTGCATTCTGCACAGCCTGAAGTCTTCTTATTGATGAAGCTGGAAGGCCAACAAGAAGGCTATTGCAGAAGTCCAATCTGGATGTTATTAGGGAGTGGATGAGGCTCTCTGCTGCAGCACGGGTGAGGAGTGGTCGTATCGCGGCAATCTTGCGAAGTTGGTAGGAGGCCGTTTTACAGACTTGGGAGATATGTTTGTCCATGTTCATGTGCTGATCGAAGTAGACGCCAAGGTTGCGTGCACATTTACCCGGGGAGACGGAAGCTGGACCGACTGAGACTTCCAGGGAAGATATTTCTCTTTTCATTTGAGGAGAGCAAAGGACGAGATATTCCGTCTTATCGGTGTTCAGCTTCATAAAGTTGCTCACCATCCACTGTCGAATATCAACCATCGCAGCATTCATGACAATTGCAGCGTTCCGTTCACCGTCTGTGCTTACAGGATCAAAGCTCAGATACAGTTGTGTATCATCTGCGTAGAAGTGCGCTTCTAATCCATGGCGACGAGCGATGTCACTAAGAGGGGCAGTGTAGAAATAACCAACTGTACACATAATTGGCCCGAATTCTAATCAGTGGCTCAACTTGAGCCCGGCCTAAAAAGACAGAGACTACGGGTAACCAGTTAAACCATTAGGCACCTGCAGACCTATTGTGTTGTCGCTATTGGTCCCCGGAGATATTATAATTGTTTCCTTTCCTTATCCAGTCAATCCCTTGAGTTTTGCTTATATGAATCAGGTTAATGGGCCCTTTGAAATTCAGTCATAATAATTATAACCGGTTACCAGCAATACAATGTCCAGGATGATCCAGGACGCAGTATTGCTGATGACCGACTATACTATGACTGAATTTCAAAGGGCCCATTGTCCTGATGCCTATAATCTGAACTCAAGGGATTGACAGAATACTAAAAGGAAACAATTAGAATATCTCCGGGGACCAATAGCGACAACACAATAGGTCTGCAGGTGCAAAATGGTTTAACTGGTTACCCGACGTCTCTGTCTTTTAGGCCGAGCTCAAGTTGAGCCACTGATGAGAATTCAGGCCATTGACTTTTATATCGGACTTTGAATTAATGGAGCGGTACCTCCGACCATCGAGCGGTCGGAATATATTATAGAGACTGATTGTTCGGTCTAAGTGGGATCTACAAGCTGCTATCCAACTATCTTCTGGTAAAAACATGAAACAAAATATTTCTATAACGTAAATATTTCCCTGATCTTTTTTTATGTGGAAAATATTATGATATAAACTTATTTTTTATTAATTTGCCTGTTTGATAAGATAATCAAAAACCTACATATAAACAACAAATTGTAACTTTATTAAATTGTTCATGTTTATATTTTTCCTTTTACAAAACAAAAAATATAACTCCTAATCATCATGATCATGTGAAAATAAAAATGTATTATTTGAATTGTATAACATTTCTACTATAGGTTTAAAATTCATGTATTATACATAATTGTTATGCAATATGATTGCAATGTTTGTGTGGTAAATCTTTCAGTTCTTACAATCTATTCGATAGTAAAGTAAAACAAATACCCGGCTATGAAGAAGAAAATTTCATGTGGAACGTTTTTACAGAAACAAATTGTGAGTCAATATAGGGCCTAAATTTTCGATCCTTGCAGAATCTTCTTCAGAGGCTATAAAGTGACGATAATACAAACATAAACAACATAAATATACACATATATACATGTAGGTATATATGTGTAATCATAATGTTGTTTCTGTTTGTATTATCGTCACTTTATAGCCTCTGAAGAAGATTCTGCTAGGATCGAAAATTTAGGCCCTATATTGACTCTCATTTTATTACCCGGCATTATTACAGTAGATAATCAGTTTGCAGCAGTATTTTTGCATCAGAAACAAATTGTACTAAAAATGGGAAGCAAAATGCGGATGTGCTTGAAGAGATGTCAAAAGCGGACTTATTGTAAAATAATAGTTGACTGATACACCCTCCCGCATTATAACTGTGTTGTCTATATTGTGCAGTAATATCACGCAATCAGAATACAGTAATCCGAAATCGGGTCACGAAATTCAATGGTGAGGTACTCGGTTCCTTTTTGATAATCTGACTCTTTTGGCTCATTAGGTTATTGTGATTTCCTTCAAGGTTCAATCAGCAGTCACTGTGTACTGCGACGGGAACAAAATTCGTTCCAAATTTAGGAGAGATTTACGAACGTTATACAGTTTGTGTTAGCAACCTGCCACATCTACTGGATGTATACTAGATTTATTCAATCTAAAAACCCACTATTGCCATTTGTAAGGTTAGAACTGCATACATGGACATGTACTTGTATAAATGAGTTAAAGGGATCTAGTAACATTCTCCAAATCCACAAAACTTACTTAGAACTCTAGTGGTTCTCTCATAACTTGTATTCGTATTGCCAATAGAAGCATGTAGAACAGGACAGGTTTTGGTTCTTCGAATTTCCCTTTCGTAAACAAAATATTTACGATTGAAGAGTTGGGATTTTAAACAATCCACTGGATAATCATAGCCGTGTACAGATTAGTAATTGCAATATCACTTTGCATTTTCGCTCATTTCTCCGCCATAACATCCATAATGTGAAATGTTCACACAATACTCAGTTCAGAACAATACCCATCATGCACATTGTACCAACCATTCATCACTTTTTGTACATGTCAACAAAGTTACTAGATCCCTTTAAAGGGATATAGTAACTATGTTGATGTGTGCAAAAAGTGATAACTGGTTGGTACAATGTATATTGTTGTTATCTGATATGTCCACAGGGTATTGTGTGAAAATTTCAAGTCAAATGGACGTTATATGGCCGAGTAATGAGCAAAAATGCAAAGTGATATTCTCAACTCATTGCATTTACTTTGTACACGGTTTCGCAATCCGTTGGATTTTTTAACATCTGAAAACTTCAATCGTAAATATCTTTTTAACGAAAGGGAAATTTGAAAAACCGAAACCTGTCCCATGATTTTATTGTTAATATGAATACAACAAGGTATGAGGGAACCGCTTAAAATTCCAATTGTATTTTGAGGATTTGGACAATGTTAAATGTCCCTTTAAATATATATAACTACTTTGCGCAATAGGATCAAGTATCCTAAATGAAATTGTGTTATTTTATCACTTTTATGAATGTGCAGGTAGCCAGTGACGTTGAGCTAGGTCAAACCGATCGGAGGCACGGGGGAGGGTTGCTGCTGTTGTTGTTGTTTTTGTTGTTGTTGTATGTACTGACGGATATTTGCGCCAAAATGAGGTAGTATAAAAGAGGCGGATGTCCGTTAATACATGTATCATCCATGTCATCGGGCCAACCCGGTAACACGGGGTAGGGGTGGGAGTCTAGATTTCCCCCCAGGGGGGGGGGGGGGGGTAGCCAGGATTTGTCAAGGTGCGTAATTCACATAAGTGGACCCAGACCGATCGTGGCCGAGACCAAGTTGTGTATGCAGGAGGGTGGGGGTGGATCGTGGCCAAGACCAATCATGACCGAGGCCGAGACCAATCATGACCGAGGCCGAGACCACTGCAAACGCTGGCATATACCGATGATAAGTGGACCTTACATAAGTATGAAAATTTGTTTTTGTGTGTTTTTTGTTGTTGGGGGGGGGGGGGGGGGTGGCTTACGCACTTACGCAACCAACGCACCCCCACCCCTGGATACGGGCATGTGAGCGGGGCACCACTCCCCCCCCCCCCCCCCCCCCCCCCAATCCATGTCATTACAGATACGCCACAATCAGTGGAACACACTGACGGATATATCATGTAACAATAGGAAACAATTATCGCGTTTCATATAAAGCTGAATTGGTTGAACGGTCATCGATCTTTCGAAATGCGATCTCATCATGCTCACTGCACAGCAAAATTGTACACGTTGCACAGAATTCCCGGCGCTCTGGTATAAATTAGAACACGAACCCAACCCACTATACAACAGTACAAGACCATTCACAATTATTTTACGCAGAAATGAGAAGTAGTAGTACTTAGTAAATGCACGTCTGTGATACGAACCATTAACTGTGTCAATGGTATAGTAGGGCTTTGAAGCGAGGGTCTCCTAATAAGCCTGATTGAGTTCCCCTTCTAGTGTATAGTATAATCCCCCTTGCACTATACATGTATTGCGTATACTAGGAGTTGGATTTTGAGTTCTGATAATAATTCTACTTTCGAGAGAGGGGGATGCCAACAGTATCTTCTAGGAAGTACATCGAGCACATGACATCTCTACCTTATACATTTATCTCTGTGATTGTTTACAACAGCCGTGTGCGTCGTGTCGATTCATCCAATTATAATATTATGTGAGGAACTTCTTATTAGATTACGGGAAAACGTCGAGTAGTAGTAGTCGGTAGTATAGTAGAGTCAACAAAAGTACTACACGCCGCAGTTCAACAGTCCAGCACTACTATATATCACTATAGCACTATCTTGTCATAGTTTTACTCATCCCTTCGATCTACAGTGACAGTATTCGAGGGAAAAGTCGCGTTTGCGTAGAACGTTTCGTTTTCTTATTCATCGAAGGGTGTCCAAGCTTGGCCTGCGGTTCACCGGGGGTTTTTTTGTTTAAAGCTTACTCTGTGCTACCGTTTGCGTTCGTGGTATATGATTTTAGAGAACTGATATTGGTAGATAAATATATTATATTATCGTCCAAGTTGACATCGAGCGATGGAGGAAGTAAAGACGACGTTCAAGAACGGGACCAACCCGAGCGCGAGTAAGAGAGTGGATCCCGAGCAGCAGACGATCGTTTTAGATGTACGTATCAAGTTTTACTTTGTGCATTTAATAGTTCAGAATAACCAGATAACGTTTGTATGAGACGTATTATTTATCATTCGGAAATATGTTTACATGTTATAGCATGGAAACAAACATTCTTATGAACGTCTAGTATATATACTTTTACTATTTTATAACTAACTTGTTTTTCTGTGTTCACTATCTTATACTTTATGATTTTACGCATCAATTGTACTTTAATTATACAACCATCAAGTTTTTACTTTTACATGTATAATTATTATCATTATATTTGACCAGTTCAATTCTTAGACTACGTTACATATTATGCATGGCGGCGATGGTGATGATGATGGAGATGGTGGGGGTAAAGAAGAACAAAATTATGGTGATGAGGATGACGAGGTTGAGGATGATGATGATGATGATGTTGAGGATGATGGTGATGATGATGAGGATGATAACGATGGCTATAATAGTGATGGAATGATGTACACCTGCGAGCATCGAGCTAACTGTGTTAGAAAATCATGAAAACCATGATAATAGCTCATGGATCGATTTGCCGATTTAAAGGACCTACAGAATACAACGTACTTTGACACTTATTCCATAGTTGATGACTTGAAACATAGGTATGCCGAAGAAAAATCTATGAAAATAAACACAGTAGTGATTTAAGACTAGTTTTCTGATGCCAAATCTCACTTAGCAGCCGGTTTACGCCCCACCCACATTTAGCGTCCGGAATCAGCAGCGTGATCGACGTGTGATTGACAATTCATTTGCTTACGTCATGACGCGTCATCTACAGAATTTAGTTCATTAGTCCGGTCTTTAGATGACGTCACATTTTGGCGATTTAAAAGGGGCGTTCCCAGGACAATAAGATATTTACTAATTACCCCAAAATTGATTGATGTCATGAGAAATGACTGCTAAATTCTTTTTCTACGGACAAAATTACTTATAGAGAGCCGAATTGTGAAAATTAGGCCATCTAGACGCTGTAGTTCCTTTAATTTGTCGTTTTCCCCGTAGGCATGCATGATCTTTGTCTAGGGGGAAGGGGGGGGGGGGGGGCATACTATTTTGTGTGAAGAAGTGAGGTTACGTGACAAACAGTTACTGAAGACAAGTTTTAATTCAAGGACATGGATGATTAGCTTCATCTTATTCTTGTCGCATCATCATCCGTTGTAGTTTGTTCATGCAATATTTGCTTTGGATCAAGAAGCTAAATTATCTTCGAGTTTATCTTTTAAATCTCTGTCAACAACATATAAAAAACTACTTTGAATATACGTATACATGTGAAGATGACCTATACATTACATGCCTTAAAGGGATAGTTCGGTTTTGGTTTATAGGGCGCTTCAATAAATAATTGTTGAGAGGTAATGTAAAACTAAGTGTAACAGTTGAAAGAGCACACAATTTTAAAGACAGAATCAACTTTGTTTGATCAATATCCATTATATTGGAGTAAATGTTGGGGACCAAGTTTTATTCAATAATTAAAATTCTACACATTGTTGAGTATAATTATACCAAAATGGTTTTTAACTTGTTTTTGATGATCTCTCTATTGAATCATTATTTTTATCACACATCACATTCAAATTTTTCGATACAATTTATTTGAAACGTGGTGCTACGTGGTGTCCGGAGGGCGCCCTCTTGTGATAACAGCTGATTTTTAAATATTTTTTTTAATGAAAATAGCCCTGTAACTTAACCGTGTATATGTTTTACTGCCATTGAAGTATCATTAAATTATAACTGTTCGTTTTTTAACATAACTGACGAATTTTAGTTAATAACATTTTGTTTGACCAAAACTGTATTATCCCCTTAAAGGGACTTAGTAACATTGTCCAAATCCTCAAAATAAAATTTTAATTCTAGCCTTGTTGTATTCGTATTACCAATAAAATCATGGGACAGGTTTCGATTTTTACAATTTCCCTTTCGTTACAAAGATATGTACGATCGAAGTATTCAGATAAGAAAAACTCCCCCGGAGTTTTTCTTACTGTGTACAAAGTGAGTGCAGTGAGTTAGTGACTATCACTTTGCATGTTCGCTCATTATTTGGCCATGCAATGTCCATTTGACTTGAAATTTTCACACAATACCCTGTGGACATATGAGATAACAACAATATAGGCCTACATTGCATCAACCCATCACTTTTTGCACATGTCAACGAAACATCACATGCACAATATTTTATTTAAAATGGTTTAAACAATTGAGTTTTTTTAAAGCGCCCTCTTTAGTTTAAATAGCTCTTTTTGAATGATAACAGGCATTTACTTAGTCGTTTGTAATTTTTAAATTCCTTTTGAGCATGGTGGAGTTATAAGTACTAGTTTGTAATGTAATGGTGCAGGTTTTGGTTACTAAAATTCAGTTTGACTAAAACTGTACTCTCTCTACCAGAACTCAACTATCCCTTTCAAAAGTATGGAAAGCCACTAGTTTCTTTGAAAGATTGTTGTAAAAGTCCTTTTTCAAAGGTATAAAATGTTGATTCGAATCATTAATATTTTATATTATTAAGGAGATTTCACGTCTTGATGTACAATTTATGACAGTCTAAAATACTTGCATTCATGGTTTTGAATATATTTTATTCTAAGGCTACACATGGCTTTCCATAATAGATAAGTCCAACTTAGTTCGACTTAGGATCTTTGTGAAATACCCCCCTGGACGTATAATTATGTCAAGAAGCCTCGTCTCTGTCCAGCATGGGCGTCGACCTATTGTTAAGGGTGTTGATCTATTCATTCACCCCCCCCCCCCCTGATCAATAGGTATTACGTAAGGATCGACGCCCATGCTGTCCATGCAGGGCCTCGTAGTAGAAAGGGTTCCAATCTTATTGTGAAGTTGCAATTAATTGCAAATCAGATCATGTGACTAAATGCGCAAATCTGATTGGTTCAAATGTGCATGTTATGCAACTTTACAATCGTATTGTAACTCTTTCTGCAACGTGGCCCAATTTATCATGCTGGTTTTGAGGGTGCGGTTCGTTATTCCGAAGGTTCGTTATTCCGAAGGTTCGTTATCCGAAGGTTCGTTATTCCGAACACGCAAATTTCCTATACTGAGTGTTCGTTAATCCGAAAATGAAATAGGGTTCGTTAATCCGAACATTTGTTGCATTATTCCGAAGGTTCGTTTATTCCGAAGGTTCGTTATTCCGAAGGTTCTTTATTCCGAAGGTTCGTTATTCCGAAGGATCGTTATTCCGAAGGTTCGCTATTCCTAAAATGAAATCGGGTTCGTTTTCCGAAGGTTCGTTATTCCGAAGGTCCGTTATTCCGAGGGTTCGTTATTCCGAAGGTTCGCTATTCCTAAAATTAAATCGGGTTCGTTAATCCGAAAATGAATTTGGGTTCGTTATAATGCTATAATTTCATATAAAGAGATAAAATAAACTTAAATGTTTGATTGGTCTGGCAAAGGGAGGGAAAGGGGGAGGGGTATGCTTAATGCAGGCTGTAAATTAAATAAACAAAACACAAACTATAGTATTATAACAAGCCCGATTTAATTTTCGGAATAACGAACCCGATTTTATTTTCGGATCAACGAACCTTCGGAATAACGAACCTTCGGAATAACGAACCTTCGGAATAACGAACCCGATTTTATTTTCGGATCAACGAACCTTCGGAATAACGAACCTTCGGAATAACGAACCTTCGGAATAACGAACCTTCGGAATAACTGAACCTTCGGAATAACGAACCTTCGGAATAACGGACTGTAACCGGTTTTGAGACCGGCTTCTCGTGCTGGTAGTCACCTCTATGGTATCACATTGTATCGTTTTATAATGTTCCATTTCATACCTAGAGTCTTGTATTATGACTGATAGGACCGGATATATGACCCTTGACATTTCTCCGGCGTTCATTGTCCTGCTATATTTGCTTATCAACCAACAAGATTTATATTACTAACCCTAACCAAAATCATATGACTTACCCTAGTACAGTTTTGGTAAGGCTGAACTTTATTAACCAAACCTGGACAGTAGCATTATACAATAATAGTTATAACTCTACCATAAAACGTCCTTTTCACTAAAGCGATAATTGCAGCAGTGTCATCCGAAGATTATCGTGTCACCTTCTTGTCCTATCTGACCCCCAATTTTAATTAACCTGTGGGATGTTTCACAAAGATTTAAAGTTGAACTTAAAATTATTGAGTGTCATTTGTAGCCCCGGGGGGGCCACTCAACTATATTGCTGTACACACGCGCGACCACAGGTTTTTCAAACCCACCCTAAACAAGTTTTATCCATTGGTCAAATTTATACCCTATTCAAGTATTTTCGCGTGCTTTTTTGACAATTTTGCCCCCTAAACAAGTATAACCCCTAAAACATACCCCTTATCAAGGTCTACGTCAATTGCTCTCAATTAAACCTCTAAAAATAATAGAAATGTTTAACCACCTTAAACATTTAACCCCAAACAAGGTCTACCTTAAATAAACCTCTAATGTACATGTACTTGTCAATAAGAACTACAGTCAACTTCACACTAAGTTGAAACTTTGCCTCAGTTGAAGATATTCAAAAGACCTCTATTTTGAATTATCTATTGTTTTGTTTTTGTTTGTTTTTTTTTTTTTTGGGGGGGGGGGGGGTTATATAAGTTGAATTTGTAAGTAAAAGCTTTTTCATGTTTTCATCAGTACCAGCAGATTCAACTTAAGTTTGACTGTATATCTGATAATACCGATTGCAATATCATACAGCATGTGACAACGCCAAGGTATTTCTACAATGGATCGCAGGTCTCTCGAGATATTTGTGTAGTTACTATACAAACAAATGATAACTACCATGTCTTGTTTCTGAAACATTTTGGAATAATTTATTTACAAAAAATATGAACATCATTAAAACATACACTAAATCCTGAGTTCTTGAAATGGTTCAAAATGTTGTTGAGAAACCTGAACAATGGGTAGAGGACTCAGTGGCGTAGCGAGGGTCAACGGATTGGGGGGGGGGGGGGCACAACTGCGAGGGAGCGGAGCGACCAAGCCCGTGGCCGTGGGCGCGTAGCGCCCCGAGGGGGAGGGTGTCGGAGGGGGGTGTCCCCCCTCCCACGGTAGGGAGCTTTTGCAATTTTTCACTCGAAATATTGCAATCTGGTGCATACCTTGGAAGAAAATTTGATAATACAGTCAAACCTGTCTATAGCGACCGCTCAAGGGACCGGCGAAAAGTGGTCGGTGTAGACAGGTGGTCTCATTAGACAGGTGGGCGGCCATTTTGAATTTCTGGTCGCATATTGTGCCTATATGCACATGTGTAATTTAACGAAAGGGAAATTTAAAAAAAAAACGAAACCTGTCCCATGCTTCCATTGTTAATACGAATACAGCAATGTATGAGGGAACCACCACCATTACAATTTGGTTGTGAGGATTTGGACAATGTTACGAGATCCCTTTAAAATAGACTCCTACCACATTTCTAACTATTAAAATCGTACAATACGCTAAAACCCGTTCAGGGCCCCGTTGCAGGAAGAGAAACAATCGATTGTAAGATGCAATTAATGGTAAGTCAGATCACGTGTTTTAGATGCGTAAATTTTCTGACTTACAATCAATTGTAACTTACAATCGATTGTATCTCTTTCTGCAACGGGGCCTAGGACTGATTGATTAAATTGGTTAGGTGCCAACGAGAATATTTTGCCAAACCACGTCCACGTAATAAATTATTAATACTCAGTAAATAGTACTCCGCGCAATTGTTGAGAAACTAACCGGCTGTTCAAACATCAGATAAAAGTACGCGATTTTATGATACTTATAATTATTTTAATAAATGTTCACTCTTTAGTACACATATAATTATCATTTATAATTATGTACTGAAACTACGTTTGAAAAATATATACGAAAATCTGTCGAATTCCTTATACTCGATGTAATAATGACCCTGGAATATTCAATCCCATATATTACAGACTAAAATACTTGAATCGAAATGTGATAGCTAGGTGACCAGCCAAAGTCAATCTATAAGCTGTCTGAAGTTTATTGTCATTATAAAAGTTTGTTTTATGCATTGACCTGCTCAGGATTGGAGCCTTGTGTGACCAGAGGCGATTGAGTTGATGCCTTGGTCACTCAAGCGCTAATTTTGTGGTCGTTATACACAGATTTATATGTACGTCGGGACCTAAATAGGGTGGTCGCTGGTCGCGTTAGGCAGGTGGTCGCATTACGCAGGTCGCTTAACACATGATTGTTCAGGGGAGGACCAGAGAGCGGTCGTTATGAGCAGGTGGTCGCTATAGACAGGTGGTCGCATTAGCAGGTTTGACTGTACTAAATTTAAAGAAATCATGACTTAAATCATCTTCCTCATGATTAGACCGCATTATACAGGGTGGCCCAGAAAGAATGCAACACCTACGATCGTTTATTTCATCAACTTCATCGACCAAATGTCATAGACAGAAGAACCGCATGACTGCTCTCCCTTTGATAAGGACGACAATGTACGGGGTACTCGATTACGCAACATTGTCTTCCTTATCAAAGGGAGAGCAATGCGGTTCTTCTGTCTATGGGAGGCCGCAGGGGCGTCGATCCGTTTTTGCGATTGGGGAGGCGAAATTTGAAATTTTTTCCAGAGTGACCACTGAGAGAGCTAAAAGCCCCACATTGGCATGCCCGGAAGTTTTATTATGCGCTCATTGAAAGTGTCTTGATGGCTCAAAGACCTGACTTTGGGGGGCACCCACATTTGGGGACAATAATGGGGGTCCAGGGGACGGAGCCCCCGGAAGCTTTTAGATTTCAGACATTTGCAACTCCTATCATGGGTGTTAAAATTGTATAAAATAGTGAACCTACTCGTAACGTATTTTTAAAGGGCATATAGCGAGGGAAATATTGAGCCTTGCATGAGATGGATCCACGTGATCCTGTATATAGAGCCATCGATATAGTCTAGGGGCATTGGGCCCCCATGAAACTAAGCAAGGGCGTCAACAACTTCTCAAAAGTGGAGGAGAGACATTGCGAGGAAGCGAAGCGACCGAGCGGGGGAGGGTGTGGGAGGGGGTGTCCCCCTCCCACAGTAGGGAGCTTTTGTATTTTTGGGCGTGAAATTGTGCAATTTGGTGCACACCTGAGACAGAAATTTCACGTAATATGAAGTAGCCTATATAAGTATGGAACCAAACATACATAATGACAAAGGGAGGGGGACAATCTCCTCCACTTTCAAATGTGGGGGGGGGGGGGGGGGGGACATGATATTCCAATATGATTTGCGTTCAGCGCATATGGACCGAATTGACTGAAAGATATATTTCAGATTATTTTATTTTCTCTGACGGTGTGCTATCTATTAGATGAGGGTTTAGAAAACTTCGTTTGAGGTGTGCGTTTGAGAAATTTCACTGCCCAACACATTTCGAAAGGTGAGTTCCCGCAACCAAAATTAAACTTGCAATATGAGAAACTGTATGCGCGCGAAGCGCGCGGCAAAAAAAGAGATTTACAGTCCTTTTCAAACTAAAAAACGGCTATTTTGAAGATTAATTATTAATAAATGTGTCTTTCCCCTCTTTGGCATTATATCACTAGATTTTTTTCTTCCTCATTTTCGGAATTATTGGGGGGGGGGCGAAATGATATGTTCGCCCCCCCAATATTTTCATTGGGGGGGGGGGGCGACCGCCCCCCTGCCCCCCCCCCCCCCCCCCCCAGGATCGACGCCCCTGGGAGGCCGTGGGGCGAGAATGTCTGAGTGTTCCGACTATCGCTGAAGACGAAAAAGTAGCAAATTTAGGAAACGACATTGCCTCAGAAAATGGCCCTAGGATCCAAACGCCTTACCCAAAATCAATGCTTATGGTATCATTTTATTTGAAAAAGAATGTTCTACCCAATCAAACAAAAAACAATGACATTTGGTCGATGATGTTGATGAACTAACGATCGTAGGTGTTGCATTCTTTCTGGGCCACCCTGTATAGTATACAAACACAATCGAACCTACACACACACACCAGACTCAAATACGCTCACATCGTCCGTGCCTGTCTATTGTCCTACTTATTTGGGGGAGGGTGGGGGAGAGTGTGTGAGGGGGTTTACCCCCTCCCACGTGGAAACATTTTTGAAATTGGTGTTTAAAATATCACTTTTGCATATTTTTGGCTTTAAATTGTGCGATTTGGTCCATACCCGAGACAAAAAATATTATATGATTCGTAGTTCAAGCTATGGAATCAAACATACATAATGTATGCATAAGAAAAAGTGGGAGGGAAATGTATGGGGGGGGGCATGTCCCCCTTCCCCGTCCCCCGCCTGTTGACGCCCATTTTCAAGTACCGTGTGACTAGACCCACGACACGGGTCCCTTGGGTTAGGTTCAGTAGGCCATGCTCAACTGATGCAGATGTCGACTCTGGAGAAGATGACTGATGGTGCTCTTTGCCTAGACATTTTGGACTACGTATAGTGCAGCTATGCGCCCATATAGCATGCATGAATGCGTCAAATAGTCAAAATTATCTATAAAAGCGGGAGGCAGCAGGATCCTGCAGAGGCCCCTGGTGGACGATTTACCATGCGCTTCAAGCAGTTTGTTTGGCCTACGCGCTCTACTGAAATGCGGTATTTAACGGAGCGTCGATGCACGCGTGCGGGACTGACAATTCGCATAAGGCGCGCACTAGTTGAAGCGATGCCCGCGGCCTCCCACTTGGAAGGATTCTTCAAACTGATATAGGTGCGATATTGCTACTAGGGAATGACTGTTAGGTTGTTCTTTATTATCATTTATAACATCATTATCATCACACATTTAATAAGACATGATAATAACGAATGTTTTAGACACATTTGGCTTAATTTCGAGTCGTTCGACATTTTTTTTTTTTTTTTTGCCAAACGATTGGGGGGGGGGGGGGCACGTGCCCCCCCCCCCCCGTGCCCCCGTGCCCCTCGTAGCTACGCCACTAGAGGTTACAATGATACAAGGGATATTATTCTAGACACTCCCCTTCAAATGTGTCTCATATTATGATTGTATCTCAGAGTTTGTATTTGTCCAAAAGCTGATTAAATGCTACAATTGTATTAACAAAACTCTGCTTATGATGTTCTCATTTTGTAGTACTTTTACAAGGAATTCCATCAGTATATTCAGCTGATATCTGGGCCCTGGATACATGTGGAGCTTATCTCCTTGAGTGCCAGGCTCGCATTTTTGTGAGTTACAGTACACACAAATGCCATAGAGCATTAAAATCTCTGGCACTTTAAGAGTTAGGCGGGGACCTGGGAATGGTGGAGGGGGGCGGGGGGTATGATCGCGCGATCAAGGGACGTTCCCGAGATCTGGAATCCCCTGGAATCATTCGAAGTCGCACAAAATTCCCGGCAAACTCCAGACAAGTCCGGGAGAAAAAGATACCCTAAACGCGTATTTGTTTAACTCCACAAACATACCCTTTTTTCAGATTTTGGCCTTTTTGACACCCTAAACGCGTCACGCGCGTGACGCGCCATGATCGGCAAAAAGTACCCTTTTTACGCGTTTTTTTGGTCGCGCGTGTGTACAGCAATATAGTTGAGTGGCCCCCCGGGTTTGTAGCCTTGGAAAGAAAAAAATATTAAGACAAAAATGCACGTATTTGAGACTTTTAATGGATTATATATCAAGAATGTTAAATCTCCTCGATAATAGAAAGTTTAAACAACATTATTGTATTTAAAAACTAATATATAAATTTCACATAGCAACAATGGATTTCCATAATATTGTAAGTCCAACTTAGAATTAAGGTTCAACTCAGGATCTTTTTTAAACACCCCAGCATGCCCAGGTTAGGTAGCGAACCAACGACCTTCTCATTAAATGACGAAGGCGCAAACCAATAGGCATATATACCACGACACACCCCAAAACATGCTGCAAAGGTAAATGTATGGGAAACTTGCCACTTGGTCCAATTGTTGGACCAGGTCTACTCCCGTTTCGTCTAAGAGCAAAATAGAAATGTATAGGCTCATATATAGGATTATGATTTTGGATTAGGATTAGGCTAAGGGTTATGTTTTTGGATGGCGGTCAAGGGGATATTACGCTTCATGCATCATGCATGCAGCAGACCAAATGAGACGTAAGCCAAATGGATATATACTACTCAAAAAAAGTTAAGGATCACTTGTATTTTTTTCCAAGCTATGAGTGAGGTCTTATACCTAGTTCTTTCATTTTTTGTTTGACTAGATGGTGTCCTCATTGGAATTTAAAAAAAAATGATGCAAGAGACATTATGCAACAACTGAACCACATGTGATATTGATTACAGTGTGTTTGAGGTCATTCAGGAGTAAAATATGTCATTTTAAAATTATAAACAAAATAAAAAGTGATCCTTAACTTTTTTTGAGTAGTGTATATATAAACCAATTTACTGTATTATGTAGAACTTCGACGTGTACATCCCGTATTTGTGAAGATAATGCATTCCAGTCAAACCTGTCTTAGCGGCCACCTGCCTATAGCAGCCAACCTGCCAATAGTGGCTACCAAAAGTGATCAACTGCAGAGAAAACAATGTGATGGAACCTGTCTATAGAGGTCACCTGCCAACAGTGGCCACTTTTCTTGTTTCCCTTAGGTGGTCACTATACAACAGGATGGGTGTCGCACTAGAACCAGAAGCAAGACCAGAAAGGTCGACGGAACCAGATCCCCCCAGATCAAACTTGATGGGTAGATTAGGTGAAGAATACAAGCAAATATTTAATAAATGTGCAGATTTTGATTGGAGCACTACAAACACTGTTTATTTATCTATCTATCTATCGAGTATTTGTTTGCATTGCGTTCGAAATCAAACTTTGAAAACAGACGTGCGTAGTATCTGATGTATATTCTTTTATATGCATTGTGTTTGAATCAACACTTACATGATATCTCGTGTACGTCATGTTCATGCGTTGTGTTTAAAATTTAAAATCGAAACTTAAAACAAATGCTATATTCTGTTATCTTATGCACGACTTGCGGCCAACCTAACGGGTTAATTGGATAATAATGATAATATACATTACAACACAATAACCACCTTTACACTCAATTGTCTCTCGGGGTTTTTATACAGACCTTTGGAGCAAAAATACATCTTATTCATGACCTAGAAGTAACCCAACAGGTTTAATAGGTTATCACAATAATCAACTATGTTATTTGCGATATTATGTTTATTTCCCCTATCTATCGAATGTTTGATTTAGTGTGCTTTGAAATTTAACTTGTCTTGTGGACAAATAAATAACGAATATCTTTGCAACGATTGTGTGTAAATATATTCAATATAATTATCTAAAACAAAAACAAAAACTCATATTGATTAGTAACCATTAATAGATTTAAACTAGTATGATAGGTGAGAACAACACGGATTATCAAAGTATGATCAGATCTTTTATCTCTATCTTGTATTATTTGCGTTAAAAAAAAAATTAAATATACGTGCAAACAAGATGGACCCACCCTGTTTTTTGTTTGTTATTCTGAAGAAATCTAATTTTGCATTGTATTTCTCGCCGCTTTGGTGCCCGCAAATGATATGTTTTTGATGGTTTAATCCGAAAATAACACGATTTTGCCCAAATATGACCTATGTTTTCCGGAATATGGCATGGAATTGCGCGAATATGACATGTTTTACCCAAATTTCTGGTGCATTTTGCCGGAATATCATGGCCGTTTTCAAAACTCAAGGGGGCTGCAGCATATTAAAATGAATAAACATGCCAAAAAAGTCACAAGATTTTGGCTTGCCTGACATTGCACAGGATAATTTTCCAATATATGGGCACCGACTATCACACTTCCATGATTCTGTGCATTCAAAATCGATAGATGGATAGATAGAGAGATGTAAAGGGTACCTGTATAATGGATAGATGGATAGATAGAGAGATGTAAAG